>SKCR01032161.1:0-114681 GCA_019454045.1 Zanthoxylum bungeanum
TGACAAGTGTCGAACTTAGAAGAAACCCTAAAGTTGATTTGATAGGCATTTAAGCGGACGTGACTGTTGCGTGTCTCAAGACAAAGCGCTTGAAAAGAGGCGACAAAACATTTCTCGACACCGGACTGACCTCCAACAGAGCAAATCAGAAAACACCATCTTTATATAGTTCCCGGCACCAACTTGCACACTTGTTGGAACCGAGAACTAGAGGACAGATGTTGATGGTGTTTTCAGGCACTATGACATTTAAGGCAGCACGACGAGGACAGAAGGGTAATTCCCTGACTGGTCAAGATCATCAAAGCCGACCCGACCACAACATGTAAAGACCGACCACTTTGATTCGGATGACCGAGCACTATAAGGTCGGCAGAAACACTCTCAGCATAAAAGATTGCCATGACCGACCTCATGAAGACCGACCAGATGGCGAGACGTGTTCAAGATGACGACACCCCATTCTTGCGGATAAGATAAAACGAATTATCCTACTCTCACAAGGAAATAAAGTCAGAATCCGAAAAGGAATAAGAAAAGAGGGGGAAAATCAGACTAGGAATCCTTGCAAGGAAAGAAGACTAAAGTTCAACTAGGATTTCTTATACAAATAGGAGTCTGATTTCTGTGTTATTATAAATAGGAGGGCATAGTATGTGTAAAAGGCATTATAAAAAATCAGTGATCAGAATCATCAAGCTCTGATTTGTAAACACAAAAAGATATGAGAAGCGTATTGGAATAATAAAAAGTACCATTCTGTTCTTGTCCGTGGACGTAGGTCGGATCCAAAATCCACCGAACCACGTTAAATCTCTTTGTCGATTGATGTGTTTATCTGTCTCTCGCTAAGTTTGCCTTTGGTCCCCCATAACCAAACAAATTCACTATTGAAGGAGGATTACTTCGGAGGTGATATTCCCACGTTGCCCCGAGACCAAAATCCACCGTCAACAGGTAGGATTCACGAAGTTACTCATCTGGATATGATGGATTACCATAGACTTCAATTGCTAAACATAATGGAACGTTATAATACCAAATCTCTCATATGCTAAATAGAATAATATAAATAAAAATATAACTACATGTCCGTCGATTTTCTAGAATGAGATCTACCTAAGGTTGGTAACAAAATTTAACAGGAAATGGAATTAATTGTTAACTCCAGTGGGGACTTTTTAGACTTGTTAGGGGTAAGAGCTGGATCAAATAGTCAACTCCAAGTTGGGAATGATTACGACTTATTAACTGCTTACACAACAGCCATACCCAGATGTTGGATTCTGAAAACATTATTAAAAATGCTTATAGAATCACTGGTTTGAACTTTTCTTCTCTTAGATTTTTAAATGTTTTTTAAGGGACATTACAGGTTTGACAATTTGATATAAGGATTGTTCAACCTCCAAGGCTTATTTTTTAATGGAAGTATTAATATATATATATATATATATATATATTTATAGATATATATAATGTTCTTTGTTTGCTCCTCAAATTGTTGGGGCCATTAAGCATGGCAAAAAAAGAAATCCGAGTTCGGTCTGGTCCTGGATTTTTTTTTATCCCGGGTCGGGTCTTGGAATATGAGGCCCGACTCGAGTCCGGGTTTTAAAAAAAATTATATATATCTAAATATGTATAATAAATTATATATATATATATATATATTATTTTTTATTATTAAAAAATCGGGTCGGATAAAGCCTGACCTGAACCCGAGATGGGCAGAGCCGGCTTGGCCGGTAACAATCCGGGCCGAGCTTTTTCCGGGCCCGTGCTTAAAAAAAATTCCCGAGAAGCCCGGGCCCGGCCCAACCCATTGTCACTCCTAGGGGCATCTATAATACCCACGATATCACATATTTCCGGGTTATCAACTGTAGGATCTATTTTAATGAGATCTAATGCTTGACATTTAAGGAATTGTTAAATAAATAGTAATCATGCTATCCTTATAACCAGTCAGTGGCGTATCCAGAAATTATTGTCAGCGGGGGCGAAATTTTTCCTAACCAAAATAATATATAACGAATTCATACATATTTTTTAAAATTACAAGATAATCCCTATATTTTTGAAAATTATGAAATAACCCATAATTTTTAACTTATAAATTAACCCAAAATTTTCAGAAATATATTTTTATCAATAATTTCTAAAAATACCAATTTACTCTTAAATTGAATTAAAAATTTATTTTTAAAATTATGTATTTTAAATTTATGTAGTATATTATATACTAAATTTCCGCTAATTTATTATAAATTTAACCACTTTTTTAATTACATTATTAAAAACCTCGTGCTAAAATGTAATACTTATGCTTTGAACAACTAAATATATACAAAATAATTATATTTATATTAATAAGCGAATATTTTACACATAACAACTATACACAATGTGGTTTAGTTAAAGAATCACTAGAAATATATTAATAAATTAGAAGATCAATAACCAAACCTAAGTATAAATATAGTTATTTTTATTTAAATGTAATGGACTCCCCTCTTTTTTTTTTTGCAAATAGAAAACACATAAATGAGTGGATTTAAAATGAAAAATAAGATTGATGCATAAATGTATTGGAATTTTTCAACTAATTTAGACTTTAGTCAACATATTATATTAAAAAAATACAACTCAAGAATTAATAAATAATATATTTATGTGTATTATTTAATTATTTAGATTTTCTAATATATATATATATTAGAAATTTAAAAAAAAAAAAAAAATGTGGTGCCCAGCGGGGGCAACTGCCCCCACTGGGCACCAAGTGGCTCCGCCACTGTAACCAGTTAACATATAATTTTAACCGTTGAACATGTAATTTTGACCATTAAACATGCAACCAAATCAATAATATATGAAACATTTATTAATATGAAATTTTTAATTATTAAGATGTAACTTTGACCATTGACCTCCTCTTATCAATTATTAATGATGAGTGGTCAATATATCTATATTTACCACTCATATTTACTATATGTTTTCTTGCCCAAATCAATATAGTTTAGTGTTTTGATTTGTTTTATAATGTGTTCTTATAAGTTTAAACCTTAACGGACTCAATTGGATACTGTGAGCAAAGTACAACAAGAAAGGGTGATAAATAGAACCCATTCAGTAGTGATCCAAGACAAACTGCTCAGTGGCGCAACACTAAGAAGCTCAGTGGCATGCCATTACAAGACAGAAAGAAGTGGCTCGATAGCAAGATGCTTGTGACGTGTCATTTCAAGATAGAGAATAAAATTACCTTGGTGGCGCGACACCGAGTGACTCAGTGGCGCGCCACCAAGTATGGGAAATTAACCTAATTTAAAGCTAGTGGTGCGATACTAGCATGGAACATGTATTGTTAAGAAGTTCCGTGTAGATAAGGAAAGCTTCTCAATAGTCACTATAAAAAGTTCAGTCCGCCCATAACCTAAGAATTTCGATTTTTTAAAGCTAAAAATAAGGAAAAGCGACTACAACAAGGCAAGGAATACCGAATACAATCCAAGAAACTCAAGATCGAATAAAAAATCCTCATCACAAGTTCTTTCTCTTCTTTAGTCTTTCTAGTTATTATATGTTATTGCTTTGAAATAATGAATGTTCTGAGTTTATTGAATATGAATTAAAATAAATTCATTAATTTAGAGTTGTAATGAAACATATGCATAATTATTAATTCAATGCATCTTTTTCTATATTGAGTAGTGATTACCAGATTATTTATCTTTGTCAATGTTTAATTCATTCTATTGATTTATCACTAATAGGGTAGTTGTGGTAAACCTTAGCGAACTTGACAAAGGGAGTTATAATTTAGCCTTGGGAACTGATAACGTGTGATCTCATTCGTAAGAATAGATTTCCGTACAAGTAAACGTATACATACAAGGCATGTGTAACCATAAGTAGATCTTGATCTTAATGAGTTTGATACAGGTTAATTATTCAGAGATCCTCATTAAACTCAAGATTGAATCAGAGATCCTCACCATAAGTTCTCTCTCTCATTTAATCTTTCTTGTTATTATCACTAAAAAATAAGGTCTTTAGCGTCGATGTTAAAATAATCAAAATTGACGCTAAAGGTCATTAGCGTCGAATATTTTTGACGCCAAAACGTGGACGAGAAAGACAATTAGCGTCAAAATATAAACTTTACACGCTAAAGTATAACATTTTGCGTCCAAAAATTTTCGATGAAAAATATTATTTTTCGACGTTAAATGACGTATTTGGCGACGAAAATTTTCGATGCTAAATGACATATTTTGGAGACGAATATTTTCGACGCTAAAAGATATAAAATATTAACATATAAATATTATTTTATTTCTTTTAGTGTCTAATAATTCGACCCTAAAGGGCATAAGAAATTTATTATTTAAGGTACTTTTACTTAGAAACATTCGATTTTTTATTTTGAAAAATATTATTATATAAAAATAAATTTACCGAATAATAGTATAATTATTTTTTATTATAAATTAAATTTATAATTAAAATTTATTAAATAAAATAAATATATAGTCTATTAACAGTCGCTATTGCTGTGAATGTTTATACAAATGAAAATAAAAATTACTACCGCTGTGATGGAGAGGCGATCGAACCCAATACATTTTGGCCGAGTAGGCCTCCAATATCCGCTTGAAAGATCTCGTCTATTGGTCGGACTCCTATATCTTCCTTTGGCGGTCCTCCTCGACCGGCGATAGCTTCTCCTGAGTCTTCTTCAGCTCTACTTTGGTATTGTCCAGCTCTTCTTGAGTATTTTCCAACTTGTTCTAGGGCTGGCTAGCTGTTCTCGAAGGCACGAATCAGCAAGAGAAGAAAATCCAGATGACGTCGGCTTCTTATGAGTGCCAAGTCCGACGTTGTACATTATTTGGTTCTTGAAAACCAATTGCGACAACTCCTCATCTGTTAGAGGGTCGGACCCTGTCTCCTGAGTTTATCTCCAGACCTCCACCATTTTGTTCTGTTTAAAAAAAATTTAAGTTAATGTTCGAACTTGAAAATAAAAAATTAAATTTAAAAATATATTTAATTTATTTTAAATACTTAAACTTACATAGCAGCGTTCATCTTATTCATTGATCCATTTCTTCTTCTTATTGTAGTACGTCACTCAGAAAAACTCCGGAAATGACTACACCTCACTTCTGCTACTCTGCTAAAAAACATAAACTGATTATTATTATTAGTAAAATTAATGAAATGGTAAAAATAATTTATGGTTATATTTACTTCAGAATGTTCGACACAATATTGGTAAAATGGCTTGCAGCCTCCACAATGGTTGAAACGCATGTGACTGCGATTCTTCGCATTTGCGTGATATTTATTCTGCATTTAACAACATTGTAAGTAAAAAAACGGGGAGAATTATCATTTTCTTATTATTTTAAAAATTACCTTGTGTTTCTCGCCCGATCAAAGCTCACACAAGAATATCCAATCTTGCTCCTCTATATAATAGTAACATCTCCGATCTGATAGATGCTACCAGCAGTGAATAAGCCATACTATTCCCCTGAGCCTCTAGCTTTCTAACTAAAAACTGTACTATTATTCTTTTCTTAATCAGAATTTTATGCATGAGACAAACGCTCAAACTCGACAACATGAAATACAAACTCAATATCAATAACTGTATACTTAATACATTTGCTTACAAGGACTATCACATAACCCAAGGCTAATACATGACTTCTACTTAACTCTGACTGGACTTTCACTCTTTATGACTTGAACTGGTGGACTCCATAACCTAGTGACTGCATCAGTATCCGTCCTCCCGTGCCCGTCCTCCGAGAATACCTGCAAAAGAAGGAAATTGAGAGTGTGAGGTTAGACTGTTGTACGATCTAAGTGAGTGGACGATAAAAACTGAAATACTATAATGAAAACATTTGGTTCTAAAACCAAATTCAAAAAATAACTTTATAAGATATCTCTTTTCTTGTTTGAGAATTCTGAACTCTCATTTCTGAAAATTTCGTTTGAAATCACTTTGTAAAACTTATCTTTCCTGAAAATCTCTTATAAAACTGCTGTTTTCTGAAAACTTTTCTTTCTAAAAACCTTTTCTGAAAACTGTTTCTGAAATCTATTTCTGAAATTTGTATCGGTCTCTGAAAACCTGACGTATGGGGGCATTACGTATCGCCGTCCCTCCATACGCCTAACTAGATCCATGAGTGTCGCCTAACTAGATCCATGAGTGTAAATCCATGACTTTGGGGCGTTACGTATCGCCATCCCCCAAAGTATGCCACTCGTGTCCCCGAAACTAGTGGTCTTGGGGCGTTATGTATCGCCGTCCCCTAAGCCACTGAACGAGAACTGGGGTGCGAATCTATACTACCTTCTAAGCTCTGAAACTAGGATCTATGGACATCTGTCATCCCTAGTCCTGAACTAGGATCTGAGTGTTAGTGTCCTAGACATGCCCAAGGTCTCTACAACCTGATTTCAGTGTGTGAATAATCATAATAAGTTGCGGAAAATTACTTACAATGAATGGATGAGAATTTAAAAATCTTTGATGTATGTTGAGAGCTCCAAGCTTTGTGTTGTGTTCCAAACTCAAGGATGAGTTTCCCTATCACCTTGATTCACTCTTGAAGTGCTAGCTCAAAAGAATTTTTGCAAAAAAACTTCAATGGGAGGGATAGAGAGTCACGACAATTGCAAGGAAGAAGAAGGTTTGCTGTGAATAGTAACCCAGTCTTACTTCCAAAGTTGACTTGCTAATTTATACAAAGGTTGAGTGTTGGTTTTGGTTTGAGTGTATTATAAGTAAAGCCAAGCCTTACTTGCAAACAAATCAAATCCAATTCAAGCCTAACCACTTCCATCACATGTCCAACAAGTTGATGTAAGTGTAGTGGGTCCCACCACTCCAAATTTAAGTCGGCTAACTCAACAAGCAATTTCCCTCAGACCCGGGTTCGTTTAATTCCAAACTAAACGAATTTATCGTTGCGACATAATTAAATCCAATTTAATTAAATAATAATGCCTCGCAAAATTATTACGAAAGTCGCTTACGAATTAATTCCAAATTAATTCGTCTGCCCGAATTAAAATCCAATTTTAATTCCGCTTTGAAATCTAATTTCAATTAATATATCCAATATATTATTTAATCGATTAATTCCAAATTAATCGCGTTCTCTCTTCTATTCGAATTTTATCCCAGATAAATTCTTACCGTAATTAATCCCAGATTAATTTTCTCTCTCTTATAATTAATCCTAGATTAATTCTGTTCGAGTCAAATGTCATCGGTGAATCTTTGGGAAGCGACCCATGAGATCCCTGGATATGTTGGCAGTAAATATGGTCATCGGATTATCCGAATACGTGCGTACCTAGTACCACGTTCTTACCGATCTATAAGACATGGTTAGCTTCTAGCAAAGCACCGTGCCTACCCAAATCTCCAGAAATATTCTTTTAAGGAATACATAATCTTTATCAAGCGTAGTATACTAAGTATTGCGTATTACGATCCAGTATCGGATGTCACATGCTAGGTTTGGGGCTGGAATTGTGTCTGCCCCGTACGAAACATATATCAGATCACTAGCAACTAGTCTCTTTAATCGGATAATCATGACCTTGTCATATTATCCCGATAGCTGCAGTATATAAGAGCACCAATTTTGTATCCTGCGTGATCATCATCTCCATATGAATGAAGTGACAATTCCATCTTGACATCACATCCAATACACTACGATTCTCAATAAACCGAGAAGAGGCATACACAGAACCTGTTAAAGCCCCGGACGACTGTGGGAACACAGAAATCTGGGGCGACGCATGCTGTTCTAGGCTCGCGGCCTAGTCGGGAGTACGGAGTAGCCACGAGGGACTAAACCGGAGAGTAATGGAGTCGCCACCCGGTGTGAACCGGGAAAATGAGATTTAAGGCCGCACTCACCCCTCGCAAGGGAAGACCTCAAACCGTTGGGTTCGGAATGGTCCCTTACTTATGTCACTTGTAATAAAAGGATTTATGTAATAATTTAATCAGGCTTAAATAACACTTATTTCCAAGAGTATCATGCTTCTAAATTCACATATACAAAATAAAACTCATACATGCATTTCACATATATCTCACATCTAAGATTGCATGCTTGAAAATACATCAAAGTAGCAACGAACATACAACTTCATTGGCATACCATGTTCAAGAAAACACAAACATACATACTAAACATACAAGCATACATATGGGCACTTTTCCAAGTGGTACGTGGAATTGTATCCCAAGTACAGACCGCACTACCGTCCATTCGAATTCGG
The DNA here is from genome assembly GCA_019454045.1 of Zanthoxylum bungeanum. Classification (NCBI taxonomy): domain Eukaryota; kingdom Viridiplantae; phylum Streptophyta; class Magnoliopsida; order Sapindales; family Rutaceae; genus Zanthoxylum; species Zanthoxylum bungeanum. Next base: position 8,335 of record SKCR01032161.1, read on the forward strand.
CTACGGAATTTACGTATGGGTTTCCATCCGATATACCACAAGAAACAATACTCAAATGTTATCATCACATAAACATATGAATCGTGATACATTAAGCACATTTATATTCACACATGTGGGGATAGCTACTAGGAAAACTATGCATGAAATCTAATGAAGAGGACTCAGTTCAGTGAGTGCGCGTTCGTGTAGCGTTCTTAAAAAAACAAAATAAAGGGGCGCGGCGAAGTACTGCCGTAAATGTGGCCTTTTGGGGCTCTTGATCTCTCAAAGAGAGGACCTTTAAACCAATATACTAAGCCCATGCGCGTCGCATCACATCATACATACAAACATAAAGACAATCATATCGAACTAAGTATGCCCGGTTGAACACATCTTACATCCAACCGAACACATGTCAACCGGCGCGGCAAAACATCGTGGTAAAGGGCTTTAAACCCCTCCCCATAGGGGATCTTTCATTCCACTTACTAAGCCCATGCGCTCGATCGCATCATACATACAAACATAAAGACAATCATATCAAACTAATTATGCCCGATTGAACACATCTTACATCCAACCGAACACTCGTCAACCGGCGCGGCAAAGCATCGTGGTAAAGGGCTTTAAGCCCCTCCCCATAGGGGATCTTTCATTCCACTTACTAAGCCCATGCGCTCGATTGAGTAATGCACAAATAAGCAACATGCAGAATTTAAGTGACGAAAAATAAATAAACCAAAGCAACACAAAACAAAAGAGGGTGCCGTTTACTCAAGTGGTACGTGGAGTTGTATCCCAAGTACAGACCGCACTACCGTCCATTCGGATTCAGCTACGGAATTTACGTCTGGGTTTCCATCCTATATACCACAAGAGACGACACTCTTCCATTCATCCAATACCCACAACACACATCATACACAAGCAAGATTTAACAAACAAGTAAAATACAATCCAAATAAATAACAAAGGTCAAATAAAGATGAGTGTGAAAAGTACCCTAAGGTCTAACCTTTTAGCCAACTTTCAGGCTTGCGTTTCACGGATGTCAGAAAGGTACAACTCCTCAACTTCTCCGGTTCACTGGTTCAGCATCCTAGCTCATTGCTTTGCTGTTTTGCTTGCGGTTTGAACTCTGTTCTGCTCCTGTTCGGCCTCTGTCTTGCTACTCACTGCTCAGGCCACCTGTTTCTCGCAATACCCTTAGCTAAAAAGGTAGTGCCTCCAACTGAGACTCATCATCGGGTTTCACATGCAAAAATGCAATGTCTACAGTCGCCCCCACTTTGATGGGACTTGTGCAGTGTGTGACCTTGAACAATCCTATCAAAGTTATGCAATGCATTTTCACTTACCTGGCTCGTCTGCTGCCTTGAGTTGAGTTGGTGATGTAGTGGACCTCGATCCTGGGACGTATCCCCATAACTGCAAGTGACTTGGCCTCGGCCCTAGGATTTATTCCAAAACTGAGATTTATTCTTGGATTCGTTCCAAAACTGAGATTCGTTTTCGGATTCATTCCAAAACTGAGATTCATTCTCGGATTCATTCCCAAATGAGATTCGTTCTCGGATTCATTCCAAAACTGAGATTCGTTCTCGGATTCATTCCAAAACTGAGATTCGTTCTTGGATTCATTCCAAAACTGAGATTCGTTCTCGGATTCATTCCAAAACTGAGATTCGTTCTCGGATTCATTCCAAAACTGAGATTCATTCTCGGATTCATTCCAAAACTGAGATTCGTTCTCGGATTCATTCCAAAACTGAGATTCATTCTCGGATTCATTCCAAAACTTTGACGACATGGGCCTCGGCCCTAGGATTCATTCCCTGAGTGTCATTCCCGGCTTGTTCATTCTCGAACTGTGTTTCCATTCCTGGAGTGCCATTCCTGGCTAAACTGATACTGATGCTGATGTGGGCCTCCACCCTGGGACTCATCCTCAAAACTGATACTGATGTGGGCCTCGATCCCAACTGATACTGATATGGGCCTCGCCCCCAGACTGATTCTGATATGGGCTGCCTCGCCCCAACTGATACTGATGTGGGCCTCGCCCCCCAACTGATACTGATATGGGCCTCGCCCTCAGACTGATACGGATATGGGCCTCGCCCTAAATTGATTCTGATGTGGGCCTTGCCCCCATACCGACTCTGATATGGGCCTCGCCCCAAAAATGATACTGACGTGGGCCTCACCCCAAGCTGATACTGACGTGGGCCTCGCCCCCAACTGATACTGATATGGGCCTCGCCCCAGACTGATACTGATAAGGGCCTCGCCCCAAACTGATACTGATGTGGGCCTCGCCCCCAGACTAATACTGTACTGTCGCTGCTTTTGGTTGACTCGCATTTGACGCTTTCTCTTTTTCTTTGTTGAAACCTGTGATTTACAAGACAAAACCAACACAAAATGCCAAAATACGTTATATGTATGCATGCATGCATGAATGAGGTTCCTATTCCGTTGGGTTAGGTTTTCTTCCAATTCCTCTGGTGATTGCTCGGTCTTTTCTTCCTTAAGCAAAGTACGGTTTCAATCTGTCTATGTCGATCGGCTCGGTGAACTCATTCTCTTCCAAATCTGACAGTTTCACATCCCTGTTCCCCAATTTCTGAATGGCTATCCTGTCTCTTCTACTTGCTTCTTCTGAGGATTCCCTACGTTCTGAGTATCATAGTACCAAGATTGAATGCTTTTGTCACATGCACTCATGTTACAAGTTGAGAAGTGGAGATTCAGGCAAGTAAGCGAAATGAACTTCTTTATTATTGTTGAGAAAAGGTCCGAAACAAAATCAATGTCTTTATCAGAAATGCAAGATCAAATGACTAGGGGAAAACAGCACTGCCTTCTTCCTTGGCCTATGGTTCTTCATCATTGTCATCTCTTATCCCCATGTAAGAAGCTTGGTGGCTGAGAGCTTGGAGGACAAGGGTTTCGAGTAGGCCAGAGTTGATCATGTAGTTGGGTAGGGGATTCCTGTGTGCGTTGGGTTGTTCTCTTTCTGGTCTGGTATTTTATGGGTGTCAATGAGGTCTTGGATCTCATGCCTAAGGAGGGCAGTTGTCAGTTTCGTGACCCTTTTGTTGGTGGAAGTAACAGAATAAGTTTAAGTCAAGGTAGTGGGGTACAGGGCTTGGAAGTGGTTTAGGTTCCAAGGGTTTCAGGAGTCCTTGCATCTTCAACTTTTCAAACACCTTCGATAGAGGCCTGCCAAGGTTGGAAAATCGCCTATTTCTGATGGCGGAAACCTCGGCGGTAGTGGGCCTTGTCTCAGAATGCCCCCCAAAATTCCTCTTATTCTGGCCATATAACTTTCTGTTTTCAGCCTCTTCTTTTTCAATATCCATAACAGTCTCTCTCAACTGTCGGAAATCCACAATCATGGAGGTCATCCTCCTCAGCTTACCATAAATGGAGGGCTTAGTACCCTTGATGATCATTTTGATCTGGTCTTTCTCAAGGGCCGAGTCTGCATCTTCAGAAGTTGGCTTCTCCAGCGGTCTACATACCCCTTGAAGCTTTCTTCCGGCTTCTGCTTAGTGTTCTCCAAATCACGGAGTGACAAGTCAATCTCTAAGTCTGTAACATACTGCTTCAGAAAAGCATCAGCTAGTTCCCTCCAATCTTCCTTAACCTTCTTCTCAAGGCTATGATACCAAACCACATGTGCCCGCCCGCTCAAGTGACATCCCAAATCTTTTTGGACCTGGCGCTGTGATAGGCCCACTGAACTCATGACTGAGACATATTGCTGCAGATGGACTCTCGGGTCTCCATTCCCATTAAACTTGGCCATGTCAGGCATTTTAAACTGAGCTGGCAGCTGTTCTCCGAAGGTCATTGCCTCATAGTCTAACAACTCTTCATGTTTACCCCTCATTTTGCGGGTAACTGTTTCAACCTGATCCCGAAGCTTCTGAAATTCTGCCTGAGACCCAGTCACTTTGCCTGTTGCATACTCTGCTATGTCATCATCAAAAGTGGGGATATCATCCCCAACCCATTCGGAGGCTCCTCGCGCCTCACATTCTCATAATTTCCCCCAGCACGGGGCACAGCCATACCAGCCATAGCAGTAGTCAAAGCCTGCAATTGTTCAGTGATCTTGGCGAGACCGTTCTCTAACTGATCCATACGGGACACCTCATTTTTTGGATTCACTCATACTTGTTCTTTTAGTGAGTCTTGTCCCTTCTCTAACCCAAACGGTATCTATGATGTCTTTTTGAGACATAGATAGTGTTAACATGATATATGTATGTATGAGGTGCATGAGATGCATGTAACATATATAACATATTAAATCAATTATAACTCTCAAGCAAATCGGCCCGTTATCATTTTAGAATCTTTCGGGCTAATTGTCATAGGAGTGAACCCATCCCAGTTTAAATGGCCCAATGAGTTCACATCTCATGACAAGGTGCCCGACTAAACCCAAATGGTAACGTTCCGAACACAATCACAAAGTTGCCCATCAATCACTTAGAAGCCTTTGGCCCAATAGTCATGAAATACGTTCTTGTCCCAGTTTAAATGGCCCAACAAGCCCATATCCCATGATAAATGGTCCAAATGGATCCAAACAACGATGTTCCCAAACACAAGCATAGAAGAAAGATGATGCAAACATGACATAATAATTTCTACAATAATGGCCCATCAACATTTCAGAAGCTTTTGGCCTAATAGTCATAAGGTGTGAACTTGCCCCAGTTTAAATGGCCCAGCAAGCCCGCATTTCTGACAATAGTCCAACTGCATCCAAATGAGGATGGTCCACAAGCACATATTCAAGGAAATAATTGTTACTTTAGCCAACCCGGTCTATGGGTGGGTTAGCAAGAGTATAGACAAAGGCTCTCATCGGCGAATGATGGCCCACAACTAGGTCTCCCCACTCAAGGGTTCGAGCAACCAAGTGAGCACACCCCTTTTTATACACTAAGGTACGTGCCAATGAGCTATGGTGTATGACGGACTGTCAAATGGATTTCCCGTTGTAGATCCCCCAGAGGGAAGGTGGAGCGAGGCTCACTTAAATACCCAAGCCTCTTAGGCTCTTATCGCTTGTTGTCAGGAATAAACAACGAGTCCCCCAAATTAGTCCATCACAATAGGCTACGAGTAGATGGCTATCTAGGTGCCTTCACAGCTTTTCCTTCTAGAAAGGTAGTGAATGAAGGAAGACACCAAACCATTACCTAGCCTAAAAATGCCTTTGATTAAACCCTCCCTTTATCCACTATAGACACGGTCAATTAAAAAATAAATCCAAACATCACAAGTCAATATTTCGGGGCCGATTCTCTATCCCCAGTGGAGTCGCCAGACTGTGGGAACACAGAAATCTGGGGCGACGCATGCTGTTCTAGGCTCGCGGCCTAGTCGGGAGTACGGAGTAGCCACGAGGGACTAAACCGGAGAGTAATGGAGTCGCCACCCGGTGTGAACCGGGAAAATGAGATTTAAGGCCGCACTCACCCCTCGCAAGGGAAGACCTCAAACCGTTGGGTTCGGAATGGTCCCTTACTTATGTCACTTGTAATAAAAGGATTTATGTAATAATTTAATCAGGCTTAAATAACACTTATTTCCAAGAGTATCATACTTCTAAATTCACATATATAAAATAAAACTCGTACATGCATTTCACATATATCTCACATCTAAGATTGCATGCTTGAAAATACATCAAAGTAGCAACGAACATACAACTTCATTGGCATACCATGTTCAAGAAAACACAAACATACATACTAAATATACAAGCATACATATGGGCACTTTTCCAAGTGGTACGTGGAATTGTATCCCAAGTACAGACCGCACTACCGTCCATTCGGATTCGGCTACGGAAATTACGTCTCGGTTTCCATCCGATATACCACAAGAAACAATACTCAAATGTTATCATCACATAAGCATATGAATCGTGATACATTAAGCACATTTATATTCACACATGTGGGGATAGCTACTAGGAAAACTATGCATGAAATCTAATGAAGAGGACTCAGTTAAGTGGGTGCGCATTCGTGTAGCGTTCGTAAACGCGTTCGAACGGTAAACAGAAGGTTCGCGTTCGTATGGCGTTTTTAACGCGTTCGAACGTAAATGAAACAGAATGCTCACGTTCGTATGGCGTTTGTTAACGCGTTCGAACGGAAATGAAACAGAATGCTCATGTTCGTATGGCGTTTGTTAACGCGTTCAAACGGAAATTAAACAGAATGCTCACGTTCGTATGGCGTTTGTTAACGCGTTCGAACAGAAATAAGACCTGATGCATGATAAGGCAAAATACATGCGCGTTCGAGTTGCATTCGTAAACGCGTTCGAACGGGAACAGACCTGATGCATGAAATGGGACACGATACATAAACAACAAAATAAAGGGGCGCGGCGAAGTACTGCCGTAAAGGTGGCCTTTTGGGGCTCTTGATCTCTCAAAGAGAGGACCTTTAGACCAATATACTAAGCCCATGCGCGTCGCATCACATCATACATACAAACATAAAGACAATCATATCGAACTAAGTATGCCCGGTTGAACACATCTTACATCCAACCGAACACACGTCAACCGGCGCGGCAAAGCATCGTGGTAAAGGGCTTTAAACCCCTCCCCATAGGGGATCTTTCATTCCACTTACTAAGCCCATGCGCTCGATCGCATCATGCATACAAACATAAAGACAATCATATCAAACTAAGTATGCCCGATTGAACACATCTTACATCCAACCGAACACACGTCAACCGGCGCGGCAAATCATTGTGGTAAAGGGCTTTAAGCCCCTCCCCATAGGGGATCTTTCATTCCACTTACTAAGCCCATGCGCTCGATTGAGTAATGCACAAATAAGCAACATGCAGAATTTAAGTGACGAAAAATAAATAAACCAAAGCAACACAAAACAAAAGAGGGTGCCGTTTACTCAAGTGGTACGTGGAGTTGTATCCCAAGTACAGACCGCACTACCGTCCATTCGGATTCGGTTACGGAATTTACGTCTGGGTTTCCATCCTATATACCACAAGAGACGACACTCTTCCATTCATCCAATACCCACAAACACACATCATAACAAGCAAGATTTAACAAACAAGTAAAATACAATCCAAATAAATAACAAAGGTCAAATAAAGATGAGTGTGAAAAGTACCCTCAGGTCTAACCTTTTACACAACTTTCAGGCTTGCGTTTCACGGATGTCGGAAGGGTACAACTCCTCAACTTCTCCGGTTCACTGGTTCAGCGTCCTAGCTCACTGCTTTGCTGTTTTGCTTGCGGTTCGAACTCCGTTCTGCTCCTGTTCGGCCTCTGTCTTGCTACTTACTGCTCAGGCCACCTGTTGTAACGTTTTCAATGAACTGTTCCAAGTTTGCGTGGGTTCTTAGTGCAGTTGTGTGTGATTATTTTTAAGATTATCTATGCAGTTTTTGTGTTACTGTTTTTAGGGTTTTTAGGGACTGTTTTAAGAGGATTTGGGCTGCTGTTTTAAGGTGATTCAGGGGCTGTTTTTGAGTGTTTGTTAGGGGGTGTTTTAGTGGTTGTAAGGGCTGTATGGGGGATGTGTTCTCGGTGCAGGAGGGGAGTGTTTTGATTTGGCTAAGGAGGGTTATTGCTTGTAGTGGTCTCGACTTTAAAGGATTTTTGGTGTTCTGGATTCGGCTAAGGGCGAGTTTGGTTTGTTTTGGATTCGGCTATGGTGCTTATTGGTGCTTTGGATTCGGCTATGGAGGATTGTTGCTTGTAGTGGATTCGGTTATGGTGGAGGATTGAGGCTCTTGTTGTCTCGGCTATAGAGGAGATGGTTAGGGCTCTTTGTTCTCTTTTTGTGTGTATGTGAAGTGTTTTGGGTGTGTATTAGAGAGAATTGGGCGTGAATTATATGTGTCAAGGAGAGGATGGATTTGGTTAGGGGTTGTTTATATAGAAGAGAGCTAGGGTTTGCCCTTGTCTCACAAGGAAGAGATCTAGTTTCCAAATTAGGAGTCCTAAGGATGGTATACACAAGATTGAGGGGGGAAAAATATTTTAAATTAGGAAGTCAACTATTTTAAATTGGTAGATGTCTTATTAGATTAGGAAGTCAAATATTTGATTGGTTTTAATTGGTTAGGATTGATTTTAATTAGGCATATCTTCTTTTTAATTTTAGTATATGATATATTCAAATTATTTAAATTAGGCATGATTTTAGTTTAAGTTAGGTAAATGTTTTATTTAATTGGTAAATGGTTTAAATATTTTATTTAATGTTTAATGTTTAAATTAATATTTATTTCTTTAATTTGGGATGTGTTTCATGGGCTTTGGGGGGCTAAATTGGGCTGGGGTGCGAGGTAGCAGCAAAACCAGAAACACCGACGCCGTTCGAATGCTTCCTCGAACGCGACACGAACGCCCACAATATGCCTGACGTTCGAACGAAGTAACGAACGCAACACTAACGAAGACAGTGAGCTTGTGAAATAAACTTGATGACGTACTTATTCTGAATTTCCCCTTCCGACCTCCGTTTCTCGCAATATCCTTAGCTAAAAAGGTAGTGCCTCCAACTGAGACTCATCATCGGGTTTCACATGCAAAAATGCAATGTCTACAGTCGCCCCCACTTTGATGGGACTTGTGCAGTGTGTGACCTTGAACAATCCTATCAAAGTTATGCAATGCATTTTCACTTACCTGGCTCGTCTGCTGCCTTGAGTTGAGTTGGTGATGTAGTGGACCTCGATCCTGAGACGTATCCCCATAACTGCAAGTGACTTGGGCCTCGACCCTAGGATTTATTCCAAAACTGAGATTTATTCTTGGATTCGTTCCAAAACTGAGATTCGTTCTCGGATTCATTCCAAAACTGAGATTCATTCTCGGATTCATTCCCAAAATGAGATTCGTTCTCGGATTCATTCCAAAACTGAGATTCGTTCTCGGATTCATTCCAAAACTGAGATTCGTTCTTGGATTCATTCCAAAACTGAGATTCGTTCTCGGATTCATTCCAAAACTGAGATTCGTTCTCGGATTCATTCCAAAACTGAGATTCATTCTCGGATTCATTCCAAAACTGAGATTCGTTCTCGGATTCATTCCAAAAATGAGATTCATTCTCGGATTCATTCCAAAACTTTGACGACGTGGGCCTCGGCCCTAGGATTCATTCCCTGAGTGCCATTCCCGGCTTGTTCATTCTCGAACTGTGTTTCCATTCCTAGAGTGCCATTCCTGGCTAAACTGATACTGATGCTGATGTGGGCCTCCACCCTGGGACTCATCCTCAAAACTGATACTGATGTGGGCCTCGATCCCAACTGATACTGATATGGGCCTCGCCCCCAGACTGATTCTGATATGGGCCTCGCCCCAACTGATACTGATGTGGGCCTCGCCCCCAACTGATACTGATATGGGCCTCGCCCTCAGACTGATACGGATATGGGCCTCGCCCTAAATTGATTCTGATGTGGGACTTGCCCCCAGACCGACTCTGATATGGGCCTCGCCCAAAAAATGATACTGACGTGGGCCTCGCCCCAAGCTGATACGGACGTGGGCCTCGCCCCCAACTGATACTGATATGGGCCTCGCCCCAGACTGATACTGATAAGGGCCTCGCCCCAAACTGATATTGATGTGGGCCTCGCCCCCAGACTAATACTGTACTGTCGCTGCTTTTGGTTGACTCACATTTGACGCTTTCTCTTTTTCTTTGTTGAAACCTGTGATTTACAAGACAAAACCAACACAAAATGCCAAAATACGTTATATGTATGCATGCATGCATGAATGAGGTTCCTATTCCGTTGGGTTAGGTTTTCTGCCAATTCCTCTGGTGATTGCTCGGTCTTTTCTTCCTCAAGCAAAGTAATGTTTCAATCTGTCTACGTCGATCGGCTCGGTGAACTCATTCTCTTCCAAATCTGACAGTTTCACAGCCCTGTTCCCCAATTTCTGAATGGCTATCCTGTCTCTTCTACTTGCTTCTTCTGAGGATTCCCTACATTCTGAGTATCATAGTACCAAGATTGAATGCTTTTGTCACATGCACTCATGTTACAAGTTGAGAAGTGGAGATTCAGGCAAGTAAGCGAAATGAACTTCTTTATTATTGTTGAGAAAAGGTCCGAACATCAAACAAAATCAATGTCTTTATCAGAAATGCAAGATCAAATGAACTATGGGAAAACAACACTGCCTTCTTCCTTGGCCTATGGTTCTTCATCATTGTCATCCCTTATCCCCATGTAAGAAGCTTGGTGGCTGAGAGCTTGGAGGACAAGGGTTTCGGGTAGGCCAGAGTTGATCATGTAGTTGGGTAGGGGATTCCTGTGTGCGTTGGGTTGTTCTCTTTCTGGGTCTGGTATTTTATGGGTGTCAATGAGGTCTTGGATCTCATGCCTAAGGCGAGGGCAGTTGTCAGTTTTGTGACCCTTTTGTTGGTGGAAGTAACAAAATAAGTTTAAGTCAAGGTAGTGGGGTACAGGGCTTGGAAGTGGTTTAGGTTCCAAGGGTTTCAGGAGTCCTTGCATCTTCAACTTTTCAAACACCTTCGATAGAGGCCTGCCAAGGTTGGAAAATCGCCTATTTCTGATGGCGGCAACCTCGGCGGTAGTGGGCCTTGTCTCAGAATGCCCCCCAAAATTCCTCTTATTCTGGCCATAGAACTTTCTGTTTTCAGCCTCTTCTTTTTCAATATCCATAACAGTCTCTCTCAACTGTCGGAAATCCACAATCATGGAGGTCATCCTCCTCAGCTTACCATAAATGGAGGGCTTAGTACCCTTGATGATCATTTTGATCTGGTCTTTCTCAAAGGGCCGAGTCTGCATCTTCAGAAGTTGGCTTCTCCAGCGGTCTACATACTCCTTGAAGCTTTCTTCCGGCTTCTGCTTAGTGTTCTCCAAATCACGGAGTGACAAGTCAATCTCTAAGTCTGTAACATACTGCTTCAGAAAAGCATCAGCTAGTTCCTCCAATCTTCCTTAACCTTCTTCTCAAGGTTATGATACCAAACCACAGGTGCCCCCTCAAGTGACATCCCAAACATCTTTTGGACCTGGCGCTGTGATAGGCCCACTGAACTCATGACTGAGACATATTGCTGCAGATGGACTCTCGGGTCTCCATTCCCATTAAACTTGGCCATGTCGGGCATTTTAAACTGAGCTGGCAGCTGTTCTCCGAAGGTCATTGACTCATAGTCTAACAACTCTTCATGTTTACCCCTCATTTTGCGGGTAACTGTTTCAACCTGATCCCGAAGCTTCTGAAATTCTGCCTGAGACCCAGTCACTTTGCCTGTTGCATACTCTGCTATGTCATCATCAAAAGTGGGGATATCATCCCCCAACCCATTCGGAGGCTCCTCGCGCCTCACATTCTCAGAATTTCCCCCAGCACGGGGCATAGCCATACCAGCCATAGCAGTAGTCAAAGCCTGCAACTGTTCAGTGATCTTGGCGAGACCGTTCTCTAACTGATCCATATGGGACACCTCATTATCGGATTCACTCATACTTGTTCTTTTAGTGAGTCTTGTCCCTTCTCTAACCCAAACGGTATCTATGATGTCTTTTTGAGACATAGATAGTGTTAACATGATATATGTATGTATGAGGTGCATGAGATGCATGTAACATATATAACATACTAAATCAATTATAACTCTCAAGCAAATCGGCCCGTTATCATTTTAGAATCTTTCGGGCTAATTGTATTAGGAGTGAACCCATCCCAGTTTAAATGGCCCAATGAGTTCACATCTCATGACAAGGTGCCCGACTAAACCCAAATGGTAACGTTCCGAACACAATCACAAAGTGGCCCATCAATCACTTAGAAGCCTTTGGCCCAATAGTCATGAAATACGTTCTTGTCGCAGTTTAAATGGCCCAACAAGCCCATATCCCATGATAAATGGTCCAAATGGATCCAAACAACGATGTTCCCAAACACAAGCATAGAAGAAAGATGATGCAAACATGACATAATAATTTCTACAATAATGGCCCATCAACATTTCAGAAGCTTTTGGCCTAATAGTCATAAGGTGTGAACTTGCCCCAGTTTAAATGGCCCAGCAAGCCCGCATTTCTGACAATAGTCAAACTGCATCCAAATGAGGATGGTCCACAAGCACATATTCAAGGAAATAATTGTTACTTTAGCCAACCCGGTCTATGGGTGGGTTAGCAAGAGTATAGACAAAGGCTCTCACCGGCGAAGGATGGCCCACAACTAGGTCTCCCCACTCAAGGGTTCGAGCAACCAAGTGAGCGCACCCCTTTTTATACACTAAGGTACGTTCCAATGAGCTATGGTGTATGACGGACTGTTAAATGGATTTCCCGTTGTAGATCCCCCAGAGGGAAGGTGGAGCGAGGCTCACTTAAAAACCCAAGCCTCTTAGGCTCTTATCGCTTGTTGTCAGGAATAAACAACGAGTCCCCCAAATTAGTCCATCACAATAGGCTACTAGTAGATGGCTATCTAGGTGCCTTCACAGCTTTTCCTTCTAGAAAGGTAGTGAATGAAGGAAGACACCAAACCATTACCTAGCCTAAAAATGCCTTTGATTAACCCTCCCTTTATCCACTATAGACACGGTCAATTAAAACATAAATCCAAACATCACAAGTCAATATTTCGGGGCCGATTCTCTATCCCCAGTGGAGTCGCCAGACTGTGGGAACACAGAAATGCTGGCGACGCATGCTGTTCTAGGCTCGCAGCCTAGTCGGGAGTACGGAGTAGCCACGAGGGACTAAACCGGAGAGTAATAGAGTCGCCACCCGGTGTGAACCGGGAAATGAGATTTAAGGCCGCACTCACCCCTCGCAAGGGAAGACCTCAAACCGTTGGGTTCGGAATGGTCTCTTACTTATGTCACTTGTAATAAAATGATTTATGTAATAATTTAATCAGGCTTAAACAACACTTATTTCCAAGAGTATCATGCTTCTAAATTCACATATACAAAATAAAACTCATACATGCATTTCACATATATCTCACATCTAAGATTGCATGCTTGAAAATACATCAAAGTAGCAACAAACATACAACTTCATTGGCATACCATGTTCAAGAAAACACAAACATACATACTAATACAACATACAAGCATACATATGGGCACTTTTCCAAGTGGTACGTGGAATTTTATCCCAAGTACAGACCGCACTACCGTCCATTCGGATTCGGCTACGGAATTTACGTCTCGGTTTCCATCCGATATACCACAAGAAACAATACTCAAATGTTATCATCACATAAGCATATGAATCGTGATACATTAAGCACATTTATATTCACACATGTGGGGATAGCTACTAGGAAAACTATGCATGAAATCTAATGAAGAGGACTCAGTTCAGTGGGTGCGCGTTCGTGTAGTGTTCGTAAACGCGTTCGAACGGTAAACAGAAGGTTCGCGTTCGTATGGCGTTTGTTAACGCGTTCGAACGTAAATGAAATAGAATGCTCACGTTCGTATGGCGTTTGTTAACGCGTTCGAATGAAAATGAAACAGAATGCTCACGTTCGTATGGCGTTTGTTAACGCGTTGAAACGGAAATGAAATAGAATGCTCACGTTCGTATGGCGTTTGTTAACGCGTTCGAACAGAAATAAGACCTGATGCATGATAAGGCAAAATGCATGCGCGTTCGAGTTGCATTCGTAAATGCGTTCGAACGGGAACAGACCTGATGCATGAAATGGGACACGATACATAAACAACAAAATAAAGGGGCGCGGCGAAGTACTGCCGTAAAGGTGGCCTTTTAGGGCTCTTGATCTCTCAAAGAGAGGACCTTTAGACCAATATACTAAGCCCATGCGCGTCGCATCACATCATACATACAAACATAAAGACAATCATATCGAACTAAGTATGCCCGGTTGAACACATCTTACATCCAACCGAACACACGTCAACCGGCGCGGCAAAGCATCATGGTAAAGGGTTTAAACCCCTCCCCATAGGGGATCTTTCATTCCACTTACTAAGCCCATGCGCTCGATCGCATCATGCATACAAACATAAAGACAATCATATCAAACTAAGTATGCCCGATTGAACACATCTTACATCCAACCGAACACACATCAACCGGTGCGGCAAATCATCGTGGTAAAGGGCTTTAAGCCCCTCCCCATAGGGGATCTTTCATTCCACTTACTAAGCCCATGCGCTCGATTGAGTAATGCACAAATAAGCAACATGCAGAATTTAAGTGACGAAAAATAAATAAACCAAAGCAACACAAAACAAAAGAGGGTGCCGTTTACTCAAGTGGTATGTGGAGTTGTATCCCAAGTACAGACCGCACTACCGTCCATTCGGATTCGGCTACGGAATTTACGTCTGGGTTTCCATCCTATATACCACAAGAGACGACACTCTTCATTCATCCAATACCCACAACACACATCATACACAAGCAAGATTTAACAAACAAGTAAAATACAATCCAAATAAATAACAAAGGTCAAATAAAGATGAGTGTGAAAAGTACCCTCAGGTCTAACCTTTTAGCCACTTTCAGGCTTGCGTTTCACGGATGTCGGAAGGGTACAACTCCTCAACTTCTCCGGTTCACTGGTTCAGCGTCCTAGCTCACTGCTTTGCTGTTTTGCTTGCGGTTCGAACTCCGTTCTGCTCCTGTTCAGCCTCTGTCTTGCTACTCACTGCTCAGGCCACCTGTTTTAACATTTTCAATGAACTGTTCCAAGTTTGCGTGGGTTCTTAGTGCAGTTGTGTGTGATTATTTTTAAGATTATCTATGCAGTTTTTGTGTTACTGTTTTTAGGGTTTTTAGGGACTGTTTTAAGAGGATTTGGGCTGCTGTTTTAAGGTGATTCAGGGGCTGTTTTTGAGTGTTTGTTAGGGGTGTTTTAGTGGTTGTAAGGCTGTATGGGGGGATGTGTTCTCGGTGCAGGAGGGGAGTGTTTTGATTTGGCTAAGGAGGGTTATTGCTTGTAGTGGTCTCGACTTTGAAGGATTTTTGGTGTTCTGGATTCGGCTAAGGGTGAGTTTGGTTTGTTTTGGATTCGGCTATGGTGGTTATTGGTGCTTTGGATTCGGCTATGGAGGATTGTTGCTTGTAGTGGATTCGGTTATGGTGGAGGATTGAGGCTCTTGTTGTCTCGGCTATGGAGGAGATGGTTAGGGCTCTTTGTTCTCTTTTTGTGTGTATGTGAAGTGTTTTGGGTGTGTATTAGAGAGAATTGAGCGTGAATTATATGTGTCAAGGAGAGGATGGCTTTGGTTAGGGGTTGTTTATATAGAAGAGAGCTAGGGTTTGCCCTTGTCTCACAAGGAAGAGATATAGTTTCAAATTAGGAGTCCTAAGGATGGTATACACAAGATTGAGGGGGGAAAAATATTTTAAATTAGGAAGTCAACTATTTTAAATTGGTAGATGTCTTATTAGATTAGGAAGTCAAATATTTGATTGGTTTTAATTGGTTAGGATTGATTTTAATTAGGAATATCTTCTTTTTAATTTTAGTATATGATATATTCAAATTATTTAAATTAGGCATGATTTTAGTTTAAGTTAGGTAAATGTTTATTTAATTGGTAAATGGTTTAATATTTTATTTAATGTTTAATGTTTAAATTAATATTTATTTCTTTAATTTGGGATGTGTTTCATGGGCTTTGGGGGGCTAAATTGGGCTGGGGTGCGAGGTAGCAGCAAAACCAGAAACACAACGCCGTTCGAACGCTTCCTCGAACGCGACACGAACGCCCGCAATCTGCCTGACGTTCGAACGAAGTAACGAACGCAGCACTAACGAAGACAGTGAGCTTGTGAAATAAACTTGATGACGTACTTATTCTGAATTTCCCCTTCTACCTCCGTTTCTCGCAATATCCTTAGCTAAAAAGGTAGTGCCTCCAACTGAGACTCATCATCGGGTTTCACATGCAAAAATGCAATGTCTACAACGACCAAAACCAAAGCGTACTGATTGTCACAAGTATTAGCGATGCAAGTCTCAGGTTAAGACCACATACACATACCCTGATGCAGATTCCCATAGACACATAGTCATACTACCAATGAGATTCCGTGGAGTCTATCCAGAGCGAAGCTGTTCCCGGTCCAACGGCTAACAGAACCTCCTATCACACTTGCATAAGTATCCTATACTTAAATATATGAGAACTATGCCGTTAAGCTTCCATAATGCGCACAAGTGTAATACTTGTCTATTCCACATTATCGATGTCCAGTCTCGATAATACTACGACTATGGATATTTAATGATTAAACCATTTTTGGATTGATATAGTCTCATATCTTATTAATCCGAAACTAATCATATGGACTTTTATCATTTATATATATCAAAGTAATCTAATTACAAAATGATAGAATATCAATTTTCATTGTCACATAGTTAATTAGTACAAAAACCACAATGTCTTTTACAAATAGTGATGCTATGGGTCACAATTTTTCAACAATCTCCCACTTGCCTCATAGCCAATCACTCAAGTATCTAACACCTGAACTATGTACATGTCGCTAAAATTTTTGCTGAGAAATAACTTTCGTCAGCGGATCTACAATATTGTCATCTGAAGTGATCTTTTCGATCTTCACATCGCCACGATAAATGATCTCACGAATCAGATGGAAACGTCGAAGTACATGCTTGGATCGTTGATGAGACCGCGGTTCCTTAGCCTGCGCTATAGCCCCGTTATTGTCACAATACAAAGGAACGAGCTCAGCTGCTAACGGAACTACTCCTAATCCAATTAGGAATTTTCAGATCCAAACTTCCTCTTTTTCTGCTTCAGCTGCAACGATATATTCCGCTTCTGTTGTTGAATCGGCAACAGTCTCTTGATTGGAAGATTTCCAGCTCACTGCTCCGTTGTTCAAACAAAATATGTACCCTGATTACGACTTAGAGTCGTCCTTATCGGTTTGGAAACTTACATCGGTGAACCCAGTCACCTCAAGTTCTCCATCTCCATAGACTAAGAAAGCATCCTTAATTTGTCTAAGATACTTAAGGATGTTCTTAACCGCAATCTAGTGAGCCTCACCTGGATCGGCCTGATAGCGACTGCACATGCTCAAAGCATATGAGACATCATGTCACGTACATATCATGGCATACATGATCGACCTGACTGCAGAAGCGAACGGGATCCGACTAATGTTGTCTTTCTCATCTTTAGTTTTAGGACACATGTCCTTAAATAGAGAGACGCCATGTGACACAGGAAGCAGTCCCCTCTTGGACTGATCCATGTTGAATCTCTTTAACACTTTGTCAATATACGAGCTCTGAGAGAGTCCAAGTAGCGTTCTAGATATATCCCGGTAGATCCTTATTCCTAGAATAAAGGCTGCTTCTCCCAGATCTTTCATGGAGAATTTTAATGAAAGCCAAGCTTTCACCGATTGTAGCATGGGAATGTCATTGCCAATAAGCAATACATCATCAACGTAAAGGACAATGAATGTCAGTGCGCTCCCACTAACCTTCTTATATACACAAGGATCATCTTCGTTTTGAATGAAATCATATTCTTTTATGATCTCATCAAAATGTTGGTTCCAAGAATGCGATGCTCGCTTCAATCCATAAATGGATCGATTTAACTTGCAAACCTTGTTTGCATGTTTTGGTACGAAAAAATCGTCAGACTGTTGCATATAAACATCATCCAAAAGGTTTCCATTAAGGAAAACGATTTTGACGTCCATCTGCCATATTTCATAATCGAAATATGCAGCAATAGCAAGCATTATCCGAATGGATTCAATCATGGCAACATGTGAAAAATTTCATCGTAATCGACACCATGTCGTTGACGATACCCTTTCGCTACAAGCCTAGCTTTGTATGTTTGTATATTGCCATCCATGTCTGTCTTCTTCTTAAAGACCCATTTACAACCAATCGGCTTAACGCCTTCTGGTGCATCAACCAGTGTCCAGACTTGGTTGGTATACATGGAATCCATTTCGGACTTCATGGCATCTTGCCATAAAGAGGAGTCGATACTTTGTATAGCTTCCTCTTACGTAGCCGGCTCATTATCCTCAATAAGATTGATATCTACATGAGGTGGGATCAGAAACCCATACCTCTCAGGTTGTTTTCTGACTCTCTTCGATCTACGCGGTTCTTGTGTATTAGAAGATTGTGGTATAGTCTCATCCTTAATGAATTGTTCGTGTTCCGTTTAGGAGTCGGTGCCAGGAATATTATCACTACGATTTTCATCGAGTTCTACTTTCTTCCCACTTACCACTATATTTAGAAATTCCTTTTCGAGGAAAACTGCATGGAGAGCAACAAATACCTTGTTCTCTTGTGGGTTGTAGAAGTAATATCCTTTGGTTTCCCTAGGATAACCTACAAATAGGCACTTATCCGATTTAGGTTCTAGTTTGGTGCCATACAAACGTTTAACGTATGCCAAGCATCCCCAAATCTTCAGGAATGAGAAACCCGGTTTCTTTCCTGTCCATATTTCATATAAAGTCTGTCCAACAGATTTTGACGGAACCTTATTCAAAATAAGTATTGCAATGTTCAATGCATATCCCCAGAAGGAAATTGGTAGCTCAGTGCGACTCATCATAGACCTTACCATGTCCAACAAAGTTCGGTTTCTCCATTCGGACACACTGTTTATTTAAGGTGTTCCGGGAGGAGTCCACTGTGAAAGAATACTATACTCTTTCAAGTAATCGAGAAACTTATTGCTTAAGTATTCTCTACCACGGTCCGACCGTAATTTTAATACTTTTTCCGGTCTGTTTTTCTACTTCGTGTCGAAACTCTTTGAATTTCTCAAAAGTTTCCGACTTGTGTCTCATAAGATACACATAACCATAACATGATGCATTATCCGTAAAGGTTACGAAGTATTCATATCCACCTCTAGCCTGGCTAGACATGGGCCCGCATACGTCACTATGAATGAGGGCTAACAGTTCAGTGGCACGTACACCTTTTCCGCTAAAAGGCGTTTTAGGCATTTTGCCTAATAAACAAGATTCGCAGATGTCGTATGAATTAAGATCAAATCCATCCAAGTATCCACTCTTCGAAAGTGTGGATATACAAGTCTTGTTTATGTGTCCCAGACGACAATGCCATAGATAAGTTTCATATGCTTTACTCATTTTAAGCCTTTTTTTTGTCATGTTATATGTTTGAGATTCATTTATATTCAAAATATAAAGGCCATTATTTACATCAGCAGTGCATATATCAAAATCATCTTTATAAACAAAACACCTTATGTTCCTGAATACAAAGGTATACCCACATTGGATTAAACAAGATACATATATAATGTTTCTAGTCAAACTAGGTACATAATAACAGTCTGATAAAGTAAGTACATGCCCCGAGGGCAGTTCTAAAATATAGGTCACAACAGCCAAAATAGCGACTTTAGTCCCATTTCTAACTCGGAGGTCGATCTCTCCTGAAGCCAATCTCCTGCTAATATCCAGATCCTTCACATCAGTATATATATGAGTACCACATCCAGAATCAAAAATCCAATTTTTAAAACTAGAAGTAGACATGTTTATTTCAATAACAAACATACCTGAAGTCGGTGCCTTGCCCGCCTTCACTTCCTTCATATGCGCTTTGTACTCACAGCAGTCACGCTTCCAGTGACCCCATTTGCCATACTATAGGCAGACATCTTGGGATTTGTCCTTTGCCTTCCCAGAAGACTTTGATGATTTGGCCTTGCCATTTCTCTTCTTCTTCTTCACACCTCTAGAAGCCTTCGGCCAAGCCTTGGCTTCCTGAGATGTTGAAGCGAAGTGCGCCTCGCGCTTATTGCCATTTAAAAGCTCATTTTCCGCCTTTTTCAGCATTGCCATCAACTCTCTAAGAGTCTTTTCTTGGTTCATCATATTATAGTTCATGATGAACCCGCTCCAGCTGTCAGGAAGAGACTGTAAGATCAAATCTATGGAAGTCTCAGCCTCAAAGGTTATGCCCAGCTGACCCAGCTGTTCAATATCAGCAATCATCTGTGACATATGGTGCTCGAAAGATGTACCCTTTGACATACGAGAGCGAAAGAGCTTCTTCTGTAATTCATACTTCTGTGATCTTAGGTTAGATCGGTGAATGTCCCTCAATTTCAACATCATTTCGTAGGGATCCAATCCCTTGTTTTGACGACAAAATTATGGGGTCATTGCAGCAAGCATGACATATTGAGCAGTTGAGTTATCATCACTGTGAGTCTTCCAAAGCTCAAGCTCAAGTGGCTGCTCAATTCCGGGCTTAGGCCCGAGAGGTTTCTCTATCTTATAGAGCATCTTCTCAGCCCCTAGGATAATCCTGAGGTTCATATCCCAGTCAAAAAAGTTCACACCGTTAAAGAAATTTTCTCCCATGATAATGTCATTAACGTTGATCTTTCCAGCCATCTTTAATTGCAATAGTCTAACTATTCAATCAACGATTTCGGGTACAGTCCAACTGTTAAAAGAAAATAATAAAATATTAGTCCAACTAATATAAATATATAATGACGAAAATAATTTGAAAGCGCGTATTTGGCAAGTATTAAACGAAATTACAAATTTAATACTGGCCTCCCACTATTTTTCGGTGAGCCTCTAACCCTCTGTTGAGTACTCGGGAAACCCAGTTTCATAGTGGGCTAGGATCCCGTTAAATAACACACAACCTTGACTTTGCCCAACAAGCTGTATGAAATTTAAATAGGTAGATCTCTAAGATCAATTGGATCCCATCCAATTCCTCGATCCGGTAGGTGGACCTCCAAGTCCAAAACATATATCCAATATATGTAAATATATCCAATATATTTCCTAACCTTTTTTCTCTGAATCAACTAAGCCTTGGCTTTGGCTCAACAAGCTTAATGATTCCAGTTAAGCACGACCTATTGACAGTGGGAAAGCTTCGTAATCCATGTCGATGTATAGAAGTGACCTTGACTTTGGCCAACAAGTCACAAATGCCCAAGACATGCGATATATAACAAAGCCTTCGTGGTTTAAACACATCCGCGATGGACATTGATCTTGACTTTGGCCAACAAACCAATGCCAATCTTGGATCTTGAGAAAGAACCATTCAATGGAAGGAAAACGCTTAATATTTGAGTGATGGTTTTTCGCGTAAATTGGCAACCAATTTATTATCTTTGATTAGGTCTCATCATACACCCTTAAGCATGCATTCTAAAAGCATAATAAGGCGCATAATAAATTAATAATGATATGCGGATGGATATATAACAAACTTTGTTCCTAGAACAATTCTCTCACTTTCCTCTCTCCCGCTAGCACTATTCTAACTTCTACCCAATTACATAATACATTAAAGAAACCTCATTTACATTGAGGGGAATTGGTGAGAAGAGAAATACAAAGAGTAAAGAGATAATAGGCTGGACACGCAGGACCAATTTAATAAATTCTAAATTTATTACAACAATTTCCAAAATTTCCCCCATCCTTCTAATATCCATCTGATATGCATTATTCATACAACACATCCAAGTATTCACACAAAGCATGTTATTCAATCAATCTAATCCAATTAATTAATCTTTGAATTAATGACCATCCAATGTTCAAACAACGATTTGATTTGCGCTAGTCCAACTCGTTTGAGAATAAATACTCAAAGTAAGTATTCTTGAATTATATCGAACTACAATTTTAAATCCAATTTAAAATGTATCCAATACTAATTCATATTTAATTTCAAATTAAATAATCACACTTTTAATAGTGCCTTTTAGACTTGGATTCCAAATCCAATCTTCTTGGGTCTCAAAGGCCCAATTAGTATCCAATACTATTCAATTAAAGTCCAATGGGCTTTCAATTAATTCTTTAGGCGTGGGCTTTGGCCATTATGGATCAAACCCAAGATGCCAAGGCCCAATAAGGAATTACCATTTTGCCAAAAATTAATTTAGGCCCATTAAGCCCAATTAAATTATTAAAGGCCCATAAGTTATATTTGGACTTTATGGAAATGGTTTTAGGCCCAATTTGGATCCAATCCAATTGTCCAAAACCAAGCTTGGCCCAACCAAGCCCATTAAGCCCAAATACAACAAAGTTAGTCCAATCCAATTTTAAAGACAAATTTTAATTAATATAACATTCCAAATATCACATTAATTTTAATTAAAGTGTAATTGCCATAATTAATTAGTTAAACTAATATTTCCAAAACATCAATTAAACTAATTAATCATGCTTTATCTTCCAATTTATGTCCAACACAAATTAAAGCAAAATCAATCTATTACATGCTTCTTGTTCACGACAATTTGGGGAAATGATATCCAATTTTTGATTTCAATCAAATTAAATCAACAATCAATATACATTTCATGCTTTAAACATATCCAATAGTCTAAAATCAAAAAATCACCATGATACAATAAAGGCTTATATTCGGCCATGGCTAGGGAATTAGGGAAATTTTGATCCAACCAATTTTCTCAATTCTAATGATGCACAAATCCAATTAATCATCATCAAAGCACAACCAAACTACTAATTTGAAAAAATCATGCTCCAAACACAAAATCCCCAAATAAAGTATATAAACCCTAAACTTAAATCATGCTTAGATATGGCTCTTGATACCATTGTTAGTGTCTTAGACATGCCCAAGGTTTCTACAACATGATTTCGGTGTGTGAATAATCATAATAAGTTGCGGAAAATTACTTACAATGAATGGATGAGAATTTAAAATTGTTTGATGTATGTTGAGAGCTCCAAGCTTTGTGTTGTGTTCCAAACTCAAGGATGAGTTTCCCTATCACCTTGATTCACTCTTGAAGTGCTAGCTCAAAAGAATTTTTGCAACAAAACTTCAATGGGAGGGAGATGATCTGGTTAGGTATATATATACTTACTAGAATCGAGGTTTCTAGAAGAAATGGTCGTCATTCATTCTGCAGGAACCCGGTTGATTACTCCATGTCTTGGGGTCCCACAACTATTACCAATTCTCTACACTACCATCTTCTCGTTATGTTATCTATGTGCTTGAATGTACTGAATTTCCTCGTTACTTCTCGCATCCCTCTTACCATTTGCATATCCTATTTCTTTGCTCTACGTCGTGCTGCTGAGGCTAGTGGTGTTTCGTTCTCCTAACTACTTCCTAGATCTCCGCTCTTTGTTCTTGCTATAAGTCTTGACTTTGGCACTCTGTTCTACTGTCCATATTGGTACTCTTGTCACTCCTACATATCTCCAACCTCTGGGTCTATTCTTATATACTTTCACGGATTTCTACTGACTTGGGGTTGATCTGTAGGTTATACTGCATTTGGTCTATCTTGTGGACTCCTACTAGTCTTGCAAGCCTCGCGCTGACTTGCCTTGATCTTTGGGCTATACTGGGTTCTCTTCTTTATATCCTCGAAAACTTCCTTTATAGTCTATTTCTCATGTAAGGTAGGTATGAGATAGGCTCTCTCAGGATATTTTTCTTAACTGGGATTGCTTGGGATAAGGTAACTAATCGTTTCTGTTTATGACTTTTATTTGCCTGCTTGTGGACCTGGGTCTGGGTTTGGTGATCTGGAGTTTTCTATATTCTTTTTGACATCTTAGTCTATTACTTCTGTTATCTTTCTGGCTTTTCCTCATGACTCGGGGAACTTACTATCTATACAAAGTACCTGAAGGCTATTAGATCGGCTTGAAGGAATTCTCTAAGGAGGTAAGGAATCTTACATCTTCTAGGGACTCTAATACTTGATCGGGCTCTTTCTATTCCCTTTATACTGTCCTGGTGGGTATCCTTAGAACTTCACTGCCTTATACAACTATGCATCTTTCCTTGCTTTCTTATCGTTTTCCTTTCCCACTCCATTCGGTAATTTTTCTTATATCTTGCTATCTGATTTCATAGCATTGCTAGTACTTCTGGTAATAGGCCAGAATAACTTTAGGAAAATTCTTATATTAGATCTAGAGTATAATTGTTCTCGTAAGGGATACTATTCGAATGATCTAGGAAAACTTACTTACCTGTCTGTAGAACTTGAGGACGTATTCGAGGACCAGATACTGGAGAGGTAGTGCCCTACATACAAGTATTCCGGACATACTATGTATACAAGATTCCAACACTCTATCCACTACGGTCACTGACTCTCTAGATCTTGCTCTGATACCATCTTTGTAACATCCTCGATCTGGTAGATGCTACCTGCATGGAATAGGTCGTACTATTCCCCCGAGCCTCTGGCTTTCTAACTAAAAACTGTACTATTATTCTTTTCTTAATCAGAATCTTATGCATGAGACCAATGCCCAAACTCGACAACATGAAATAAAAACTCAATATCAATAACTGTATACTTAATACACTTGCTTACAAGGACTATCACATAACCCAAGGCTAATACATGACTTCTACTTGACTCTGACTGGACTTTCACTCTTTCTGACTTGAACTGGTGGACTCCATAACCTAGTGACTACATCAGTATCCATCCTCCTGAGCTCATCCTCCGAGAATACCTATAAAATAATGAAACTGGAATGGGGGGTTAGACCGTTGTACGATCTAAGTGAGTGGATGATAAAAACTGAAATACTATAATGAAAGCATTTGGTTCTAAAACCAAATTCAAGAAATAACTTTATAAGAAATTTTTTTTCTTGTCTGAGAATTCTGAACTCTTCTTTCTGAAAATCTCATCTGAAATCACTTTGTATAACTTATTTTTCCTGAAAATCTATTATAAAACTACTGTTTTCTAAAAACTTTTCTTTCTAAAAACCTTTTCTGAAAACTATTTCTGAAATCTATTTCTGAAATCTGTATTTGTCTATGAAAACCTGACATATGAGGGCGTTACGTAATGCCGTCCCCAATACACCTAACTAGATCCAGGAATGCAAATCCATGACTTTGGGGCATTACGTATCACCATCCCCCAAAACATGCCACTCCTGTCCCTGAAACTAGTGGTCTTGGGGCATTACGTATCGCCGTCCCCCAAGCCACTGAACTAGAACTGGGGGTGCGGATCTACGCTACCCTCCAAGCTTTGAAATTAGGATCTATTGGCATTTGTCATCCCTAGTCCTGAACTAGGATCTGGGGGCATTACATATCGTCGTCCCCTAGTCCTCTACATGTGCACATGTCATCCGTCAATTCCATGGCTGTAATAGTTACATACTGAGGTGGGTTTTTCCACCATGTCTCAAAAATCATAAAATCATGATTTGAAAACGTTTTTATCTCAAGCATAACATAAAACATAAATTTCATGTAATAGCTGTAATAAAAGTCATCTAACGCCCTAAAGCGTAAAAATAAGTCTGATACGAAAAATAATAAAATGAAAGTCAATTTAAAAGGAGAGTGTCCACTCACTGGTTGGAATCTGGCTGACATTACTCGTTTGCTGAGAAAACTCTGGTTCCTGCGATGAGCTTGAATCATATTCCACCTTCACAACTAGAGCTTCCATGCTTTATTTTATCTTCCTAAACTTTATTTAGGTAGAAATCTTCCAATTTCTTTCTAGTTCTTCTTATTCTTCTTCTCATTTTCTTCTTCTTCTTCTTCTCATCTTCTCCTCCACGTTTTGTCTTTCTTCTTTCTCTTTTCCAATTTTGGGAAAACTTGAATAATTTTCCTTTTTATACTAGGGATCTATTTGTAATTTATTTAATGAAGAAAACTTTGGAAATTTTGAGAGACTTTTCTAGATGAGTCCATGGGCACTATTCATCTAGAATTTTGACCTGCGTTTTTTACTTGCTTTTGGTTCGAATGTAGAAAAATATTCAACGTTCAGGCTTGTGCCGTGGAGCATCCAAAGCCCCATGTTCGTCGAATATCGGTTTCAGAACTTTTGTCCTAAAATCCTTGTAACTCTTCCCCATGTGGTGGTCGAGATACTTCAGAACATTTGGTTTGTTTAGGTCTAAGTCGAACCACTTCTGCAGGAATAGCAACCAAGTAGAAATTTTATATGAAATATTAATTAAAAGATAACAGAATATAACGAAAACTCAATACATATTTTCATCTCCCAAGTAGCATCGGGAAGAGCTGGTTAATTTTCCTCTCCCACGGGATCTTTCTCCAAACATATTTTTTGGGAGCTTCAAACCGAGTAGCACTTATGGCATTGGTAAACAATGAATAATGTTGCCTGATTTTTCTTTCTTTGTCATCTGATATCTCTATCCGGATGCGGCCGTGGACCTTAACGTACTTAACCAACCCCAGCCCATGAGTGCGTCCTCGACCCTTCGTTGTACTCAAGTCACTTTTGGTAGTAGAGACCCCAGGAGTAGCCTCTGTTCTTACAGTTGTAGATAGAGTCGAAGTAGCGCATTTGGGATAACTCGGTGCCATCTGTAAAATTACAAACCAAAACTTTCACCGCAACTATCAAAATAAACCTATGTAAACTTTCATGGAAAAAATAAACTGCTGTTGTAACAGCAGCAACATACTGCTGTTGTAAAATAGTAGAAAATACTACTATTGCAAAACCGCAACAAATGCTGCTTCTAACACCATGAGTAATGCTGCTGCTCTGCTAACGGTAGCATCAACATTGTTGCTGCTGTTAGCAGTGCAACAACAACTTGCAAAATAGTAGTAGCATGAGATTTTTTTAACCGAAAATCATGCAAACACATGCTCAATCATCATTAAACACACGCACTATAATCTCTCAAATATCAACTCCATAAACCTCGACTTCCCAAAAAAATTAGAGAGATCATGCATGGTATCTACAAAGTATGATTTTTCAAGAATGATTAGTATTCGAGGACTCTCATGATTCTGAATTTTTACACGAATGATGCATAAATACATGCTATTAAGAAAAACATAACTTTAACGTGCATTCTAACTAACGGCAAGAGAACACATTAACTAAATCATTGTCATTACTATCACTATCATCATTAACACTTCCAATATTAAACTAGTCAATAAAAACCTATTCACATTGCCACCATTAACACACATAATGTCTTATTTGTATTCACATATTAGGCCACACATACCACACCCATTTCTCATCATCAATGTTATCCCCTTCAACAACAATCTCTCACACACACTAACATGACCATAACATATACACCCAACTAATCATTAACACTACATTCATCAAAATAAGTATAACTTTATTACTTATGGTATCAATAATAATACATACAAGCCTTCTTTCAAGTTTGCCAAATTCGGTCAACATATACAAGCTTTCTACTAACTTGCCAAATTTGGCCCTACATGCATAACACACATAAAAAAGCCATACATGCATAACACAGATAAAAAATTCGGCTATAC
Organism: Zanthoxylum bungeanum; assembly: GCA_019454045.1. Classification (NCBI taxonomy): domain Eukaryota; kingdom Viridiplantae; phylum Streptophyta; class Magnoliopsida; order Sapindales; family Rutaceae; genus Zanthoxylum; species Zanthoxylum bungeanum. The sequence continues at coordinate 35,714 of SKCR01032161.1, forward strand.
ATGCATAACACACATAAAAAATTCGGCCATACATATTTTTCAAAATAAATAATAAATTAAACACTTACCAGATAGTGAGAGAGAAGGGAGAACCGAGAAGAGAAGAAAGTAGAAATAGAAAGTGAGAGAAAATGGCAAACGATTTGGGGATTTTAATAACCCTATGACGTCGAAATTTTTACGTTTCAGCGTTGAATAATTCGACGCTAAAATTTTGGTGGTTCATAAAAATTTAGGGAAATTTTTCAGGGAAATTTAGTTTTTTTAAAACTTTTAGCGTCGAATAGATAATCGACGCTAAAGATTAATTTTTAGCGTCGCCAATCTGTAATCGACGTTAAAGGGTTATCTTTTAGCGTTGGTTAATATATTCGATGCTAAAGTTAAATTAATAATAATAATAATAATAATAATAATAATAATAATAATAATAATAATAATAATAATAATAATAATAATAATAATAATAATAATAATAATAATAATAATAATAATAATCATTAACCATCATTGTCAACATTGTCAACATGGAGTCTAATATCTCCATATAATAATAATTAATCATCCATTAATCAACCAACAACACATAATACATATACATATTCTAACTAGATTAGTCACCATTATATGACATAACATCATCGTCGGCATTTGAGTTTTCCTAGAAGGACTCAAACTCATCTTCAACTTCATCTTCGAACTCGTCTTCATTTGCCACTTCCATGCTAACTTGATAATGAGTAATTATCTAACACATGATAATAATTTCATTTTCATATAGTAAAAATATAATATTTACTGTTAGGATAAAAATAAACAATAAATGTTAGGGCTTACAGTTGCCTTAAACCATTTATGGAGTTCTTTTTTATGTCTTCCATCAACGTTATGGTCACTAGCATATTGTAACATGGTAATATGTTGCCTAAAAAAATTGATAATATGTCATATCACATTTAAAATATAAGACGAAAAAATAAACTTATGCAATTACAAGACTTACGTTAAGTACGGTTGCACTTTATCACAATTACTCAATATAAACCAATGGGCACGTTGAAAATCCTCCAGTGTTAGCAATTTCACTCCTAGTGATCCAAATGGTCTGCAATTTTGACGAAAAACTGATATCTTGCTGATTAATTTCATCTTCATTGTAGTTTTTATCCGACGGTTAAAAAGAGTTTCAATATTCCGCATGTACATCGAACAAAATATTATTGCCTCACTGATTAGGACTACTTTTGCTCTTGATATTTCAGGCCGAGCTTTGTTTCTCACATATTATTTATAATTTTCTAAAGCCCTGCAGTTATTACATATAATTTCCATGATTAATATTTTTAACGCAAAATCAAACTTAAAAAATTAATATTTCTAATTTAATATTACCTCTCAATGGGGTACATCCATCTATAATGGAAAAGACCTCCCCTCCTAGCTTCAGATGGCAAATACACGGCCAGATATACCATCACATCAAAAAATATAGGTGGCAATATTCACTCCAGGTTGCATAGGATGATCACGATTCCTTGCTCAAGTTCGTCAATAACAGATGTAGTTAATGTCATTTGACATAATTATTTAAAGAAGCCACATAGATCAAGTACGGTGACACATATATTTGATGGAAGATAATGATGTGGAAAGCGTGCAGCCCCGTGGCACACTAATCACCGATGAAATTATAAGCCCTGGGCCGGAATGCTAGTACCCGATGTCTTGTGCTTTCAAAGATTGAACTATAGTAAAAGGTTCAAAATGATGTATGAAAAGTGCATACCCCCGTGGCACACTAATCACTAGTGATGTTATCAAAAGTCTCAGGCGGAACGCTAGTACCCGATGGTTTTCACCTTCGAAGATATTAAAGGCCTGCATGACATTTGGCGCATTGGGCATCCATAGTCTGCTCAACGAGAGGGTCGGTTTTGGCGCTTAGTGCCCCAAGGTAACCATATCACATATAATTTGAAGACTACTTTGAGGTACTATGATATCCTCGGGTTTTCATAGCATATGGATGGACAATTCCCCCTTGGCGTTTTCCGCCTATGAGTGTTGGAGGTGCATAGCACGGAAAAAACCAATTGGTCTCAATGGCGTTTTTAGCCTCAGGATTTGCCTAGCTTGGGGAGGGGGAATGCCCCATGGCGATGACTATCCATTCTCAGATCCGTAGAAGCATAGGACATGGAAGGCTATAGGGTTTCTGTGGCATTTGCAGACTCGGGGCCTGTCTAGCATTAGGAGGAGAATACCCTTATGGCGTTGGCCACCCCTGATCCGTCGCTCAGTTCTTTGAGACATTTGGACCGCGAGGTTCAAAATTAATATTTTAGATAACATAAGATAAGATGTTTCCTCAGTTGTCTCGATATTTTTGGGTCGGTATGGAGTTTGTGATACGTCATCATTATTTCACTTGTCATTTTTTTATGCAACATGATATGGGATGCCATCACTAGTGTTTGTGGGGATGGTCCGAGGTTGAAAATCTCCCATCATCATATTTCTAGTTTATAAAGGCTAGAGGCTGGATTCGTTCTACCAAGTCCATATTTATATGTGAATGGCACAAGGATTCCATTATGGACAAATGTTATTGTTGGAGTTCTACGGTCCCGAGGATCGAATAATAATCATAAAACACATGTGAATACAATCGAAGAAAGTTACGGAATACTTACATCGATCGGTTGAGGCGATGCGGTGAAGACAAAAAAAAACTTTATGCCCTCCATGGAAGCATTCGGCAGTGGCTGGAAAAACAGTCCTCCAAATGCGGCTTTGGTTCTCCATGAAGCTCCAAGCTTCTCAAATGGTATTCCAAGCCCACGGGTGGATTTCCCTATCACCTTCGCAAGACTCCGATGTGTGCTAGCACTCTTGATTTTTGCCACAAAAATCAATCTTTGCTTCATCCTAGCTCACGGTTTTGAGCTGAAACAGAAGAACAAGAACAGCCCTTGTGGGCGTGAGAGAGGGAAGAGAAAAATGAGAGTGTTGTTGGTTGATTTCAAAAATCAAAACATATACCAAATAATAAAATAACAATATATGTCATTCAAGCTTTTAAAAAGCTTTCCACCACTTCCATCAACCACCATCAATCAATCAATCAATTGTCACATCACTCAAGGTGACATGTGATTTGACGCTTGATGTGACTAATGATTTGACGCTTGATTTGACTTGCGTGCCGCACTCGAATTCGAAATACGAATGCACTTGCAAACAATCCCGGGCTCGGGTTCGCTAATTCCGAATTAACGAATTTTTTGTTGCGACGTAATTAAATGATTATGCCTAGCGAAATCACTATTCACGTCGCTAACGAATTAATTCTAAATTAACTCGTTCGCCAGAATTAAAATCTAATTTCAATTTCGCGTCGAAATCCAATTTCGTTTAATATATCGAATATATTAATTTATCGATTAATTCCAAATTAATCATTATCTCTCTTTTAATAATATTTTATCCCAGATAAAATATCTCCGCAATTAATCCCAGATTAATTTTCTCTCTCATCATATTAATCCCAGATTAATTAAAATGCGAGTCATACGTCATCGGTGAATCTTCGGGAAGCGACCCATGAGATCCCCAGATATATTGGCAGTAAATTCGGTCGTCCGACTATCCGAACACGTAAGTACCTAGTACTACATTTTTACCGATTTACAAGACAAGGTTGGCTTCTAGCATAGCGCCATGCCTACCCAATTCTCCAGAAACATGCTTACAGGAATAAGCGATCTATATCAGGCGTAGTATACGTAGTATTGTATATTTCGATCCAGTATCGGATGATCAAATGCAAGGCCTGGGGCTGGTACAGTGTCTGCCCCATACGAAGCATATATCGGATCACTAGCAACTAGTCTCTTTATTATCGGATAATCATGACCAAGTCATATTATCCCGATGGTTGCAACCCTTTAGAGAACCAGTTCTGTATCCCTGCGCGATCATCATCTCCATATGACTGGAGTCTCCATATGACTGGAGTGATACTTCCATCTTGACATCACACCCAACACACTACGATTCTCAATATACCCAACAGAGGCGTACACAGAACCTGTTAAAGCCCTGGACGACCAAAACCAAAGTATATTGATTGTCGCAAGTATTAGCGGTGCAAGTCTCAGGTTAAGACCAAATACACTTACCCTGATTTCGGACTTCCATAGACACATAGTCATACTACCAATGGAATTCCGAGGGGGTCTATCCAGAGCGGAGCTGTTTCCCGTACCATCGGTAAAACACAACCTCCTATTACACTTTCATGAGTATCCTATACCCAAATATATGAGAACTATGCCGTCGTGCTCTCACAACGCGCACAAGTGTAATAATAGTATTTTACGAATTATCGATGTCCAATCTCGATAATACTCTGACTAGGGATATTTAATGATTTATCCTTCGTGGATTGATACTGTCTCATATCTTCTCAATCCAGGAACAAATCACATGGACCTCCTATCATTTATACATCATGGTGATCTAATCACAAATGATAAGAGAGCAATCTCCTTTGTCACATAGTTAATTTGTACAACAACACCATGATCTGTACAAATAGTGATGCTATGGTCATAGTTTTCCAACAATTATATGTTGGCTCGGGCCTGGATTCATTCTGCTGAGGTCCTATTGATATATGAATGGCATAATGATGGATCATTCCATTGTGGCCAAATGTTTATGATGGCTCGTGACTAGATTCATTCCGCTGAGACCTTATTATTATGTGAATGACACAATGATGGATCATTTTTTTGTGGCCAAATGTTTGATTGGCTCAGGGCTAGATTCATTCTACCGAGGCATTGGTATATTGAATGACATAGGGTCATTGTTTCTCCCTTTTGGCCTTGCATGAGTGGCATAAGGAGAGATCATTCCCTTGTGGCTAGGTGTTTGATTGGCTCGGGGCTGAATTCGTTCTGCCGAGGTCTTATTATTATGAATGGCGTGAGGATGGTTCATTCCCTTGTGGTCGAGTTTTTCAGAGGGCTCGGGGCATGATCCGTTCCTAGAGGTCTTATTTTGTTGTGTTCTCCTTTATGACCTTATTGCACTGAAGTAGATCCCTCGGGTCAGCAAGAAGGAATGTCATGGGGTTAGGGTTTTTACTCATTGGCCTTGTTATGCTGAAGCAGCACTAAAAAGGCCGAGTTCCCCCTGGTTAGTAAAAGAGGATGGCTTGAGGTTGGAGTTTCTCCTCCATGGCCTTGCTGGGATAAGCATAAGTGGGAGGTCATTTGGTTGGAGAGCAAAGAAGAATGTGGTCAGGACGACTTTAATAGGTTCATTTGGTAATAATAACCCTTGGGAGAAGATTGGCCTTGTTAGGACATTGTGATGGCTTTAGAATGAATATAAGAATAGAGATGAGGAAACCAGCCTAAACTTTTAGACTAAGTGCCAACCAATGCTGACTCAGGTCGACTCGGAAGGGTGCGGTGATAGCCTCAAGGCATTCGTATGGTCTTGTAGTTGGTCTGGTCATTTTACAGATAATTGGGCGGTGGACTTTAATCAATATGATCAGGAATATAGATTATCATCATCAGTGTAGGGGTCATTTGAAAGGCTCAAAATTTTATTGAAAAATGCCCCTTGACATCGAGCTAGGGTGCTTAGCCTCATTGGGGCATCGTAATGATGATCGATGAACTATCAGTGAGGTCGGGATGAGATTTTCAAAAATGGTCATTCTATTGTTATGCTCGGGCATCAATATTCATTTTGGAGAAAATATCCTCATTGGATTAGTTGAATAGTTGATGAGCCTAGTTCGGTTATATTACTAAGTTGTTGTTAAGGTTGAGATTACGAATTCAAAATTGTGCTAAGTGTTGAAAAAGAAGAAAGTGCTCTAGATCGGGTCTTTGCTTAGTGTGTGCTTCGGTTTGGGTACCAAAATATACAAAGTACAAAGAGTAAACTTTAATTTATTTACTTTTCAAATTACATTATAATCCTCCTTAGGATTTTCCACAGGGGGAGGGGAGGTCGGTTACATTAGTTAAGGGCCATGAATATCTTCGGCCAAGACAAGAGAGGCAACAACAGCAGAACTTGACGGGGCAGCAGGATCAGTCAAGACAACAATATGGATAGCAGCAGTGGATGAGGGGCCACGAGCATCATCAGTTGAAGAAGGCAGTGAAGTCAGGGGGGCTGGATCAGAGGTTGCTTCAATTTCTCCATGGCCTTGCAGTAGGCATCTTCGAAGGTTATTTCCCATTTTGCGACCTTTTAGAGCTCACTCGGGTCTAGGTCGGGGTAGGTCTCATTGGTCATCTCCAGAGACTCTTATAGCCCTTCCACGTAGGTGTCAGCCTTAGTATCCTTAATACGGTCAATGAGGTTGGCCTGTAAATCATACAGCTCGGCCCGAGTCTTGGTCTTGTCTTGGACCATCTCTAGCTCAACCTTATTTTCTTCAAGCTTCGTCTCGACAATAGATGCATTTGCCCATAACAACTTGAATTTTGAAACTTTGGAAGAAGCCTTAGCATGAGCCTCATCCCTCTCATTTCTTATAATATTAAGGACATGGCAGAGGGACTCAGTCTCGGCCTTAGCCTCATCCAGCTTCTTATTAAGCTTCTGTTCTGTCTCGATCAGCCTGCTCTGAAGTCTTTGAGCCTGACCACCTTCAGCAATGGTGCTGGAAAGCACGTCCATATTGGTGTCCAAGAGATATGTTAGCTGCACATAAAAGAGAACATGCCAGTTTATGAAAGATAATGAAAGCAAAAGACTAAGTGGTAAATAATTACCTTCACTTGGAGGCAGCCCACCTTCTGGATGACCTTATCAAAGGAGATGCTTTCAAAAGCCAAGGCTCGATTATTTTCCACTTATTGGGCCACTGTATGTTGGACAACTATGACCCATAGCATCACTATTTTGTAAAGGACATGGTGTTCTTGTACAAAATTAACTATGTGACAAAGGAAATTGCTCTTTTATCATTTGTAATTGGATTACTCGGATATATAAATGATAAAAGTCCATATGATTAGTACCAGATTAATAAAATATGAGACAATATTAATCCATGAAAGGTTTAATCATTAAATATCCATAGTCATAGTATTATCGAGACTAGACATCGATAATGTAGAATAGGCTAGCATTGCACTTGTGCGCGTTATGGAAGCGTAACGCCATAGTTCTCATATATTTAAGTATTGGATACTTATGCAAGTGTGATAGGAGGTTCTATTTACCGATGTTATGGGAATAACTTCCCTCTGGATAGACCCCTCGGAATCCCATTGGTAGTATGACTATGTGTCTATGAGAATCCGAATTAGGGTAGGTGTATTTGGTCTTAACCTGAAACTTGCATCGCTAATACTTGCGACAATCAGTATACTTTGGTTTTGGTCATCCGAGGCTTTAACAGGTTCTGTGTACGCCTCTTCTGGGTATACTGAGAATCGTAGTGTATTGGGTGTGATGTCAAGATGGAAGTATCACTTCAGTCATATGGAGATGATGATCACGCAGGGATACAGAACTGGTACTCTTAAGTACTGCAGTCATTGGGATAATATGACTAGGTCATGATTATCCGATTATAGAGACTAGTTGCCAGTGATCCGATATATGCTTCGTACGGGGCAGACACAATTTCAGCCCCAGGCCTAGCATGTGACATCCGATACTGGATCGTAATACGTAATACACTGTATACTACGCCTGATAAAGATTATATATTCCTAAAAAGAATTTTTTTGGAGAATTGGGAAGGCACGGTGCTTTGCTAGAAGCCAACCATGTCTTGTAAATCGGTAAGAACGTGGTACCGGGTATACACGTGTTCGGATATTCCGATGACCGTATTTACTGCCAACATATCCAGGGATCTCTAGGGTCGCTTCCAGAAGATTCACCGATGATATTTGACTCGAACAGAATTAATCTGGGATTAATTATGAGAGAGAAAATTAATCTGGGATTAATTACGACAAGAATTAATCTGAGATTAATTATCAGAGAAAGAATTAATCTGAGATTAATTGCGTCGAGAATTTATCTGGGATTAAATTCGTCGAGAAGAGAGACGCGATTAATTTGGAATTAATCGGCAAAATGAATTTAATAGTGAAATTAGATTTTACTATTTAATTAATTGGGCTAAAATAATATATAGATATATTAATTGAAATTAGATTTCAACGTGGAATTAAAATTGGATTTTAATTCAAGCGAACGAATTAATTTAGAATTATTTCGTAAGCGACTTTAATAATAATTTTGCAAGGCATAATTATTTAATTAAATTGGATTTAATTAAGTCGCAACGGTAAATTCGTTTAATTCGGAATTAAACGAACCCGGGCCCGAGCGAAGTTGCGTGTTGGATTGTCCGACTTAAATTTGGAATTTAAAGTGGGGCCCACCAACTTACATCAATGTGTTTGACTAGTGATGGAATTTGGTAATTGGTTGAGTGAAAAAGCTTGGATTGCTTTTATAACACACAAACCAAATCCTACACACCAAATATATATTTAAAAGTAGTCAACTTTGGAAGTTACACTCACTATTCACTCTCTCCTCCAATTTCCTCTCTTTGCCGAGACATGTTCTCTCCCTCCATGGATTTTTGATGTAAAAATTCAAGCAAGCTAGCACTTAAGGAGACAAATGAGGTGATAGGGAAACTTACCCATGAGTTTGGAACACAAAGAAAATCTTGGAGCTTAATCTACATCCATGAAAAGTTTTAAATTCAAAGCCGATCAATGTAAGTTTTTTCCGCAAACTTCTTGATAATTCACACAATAATCACGCTTAGAGATCCCGTGGCATGTCTAGGACACTAACAATGGTATCAGAGCCATCCTAAGTTTGATTTGAATTCTAGGGTTTATATACTTTAATTTGGGATTTTTGTGTTTGGAGCTTGATTTTCCTAAATTGATTGTTTGGTTGAGTTTGGATGATGTTGAATTGGATTTGTACATCTTAGGAATTGAGAAAAATTGATTAGATCAAAAATCCCCAATTTCCCACCTTGGCCGAAAATATACCCTAGGATGCTCATGGTGATTTTTTGAAAATTAGACAATTGGATGTGTTGTTGGCATGAAATGTATTTTAGATGTTGATTTAATTGGATTGAAATCAAATTGTATGATAATTTCTTGTCAAAACCTTGAGCTATAAGCATGTTATAATGAATTGTTTTGCTTCAATTTGTGTTGGACATGAATTGGAATTAAAGAGCATGATTAATTGGATTAATTAAGTGTTTTAGGAACATTAGATTAGTTAATTAATTATGTTAATTACACTTGAATTGGATTAATATGTAATTTGGAATAATGTATTAATTTAATTGTTGTAATTGGGCTTAATGGGCTTGGTCGGGCCAAGTTTGGTTTAGGACAATTGAGTTAGATCCAATTGGGCCTAAAACCATTTCCATAAAGTCCAAATATGATAATTGAGCCTTTAAATAATTTAATTGGGCCTAATGGGCCTAAATTGATTTTTTGGCATAAGGTGATTCCTAATTCGGCCTTGGCATCTTGGGTTTGATCCATAATGGCCAAATCCCATGCCTAAAGAATTAATTAAAAGCCCATTGGACTCTAATTAAATAGTATTGGATACTAATTGGGCCTTTGAGACCTAGACCCATGAAGATTGGATTTGGAATCCAAGTCTAAAAGACACTATTAAAAGTGTAATTATTTAATTTGGAATTAAATATGAATTAGTATTGGATACAATTTAAATTAGATTTAAAATTGTAGTTCGATATAATTCAAGAATACGTACTTTGAGTATTTATTCTTAAACGAGTTGGACTCGCGCAAATCAAATCGTTGTTTGAACATTGGATGGTCATTAATTCAAAGATTAATTAATTGGATTAGATTGATTGAATAACATGCTATGTGTGAATACTTGGATGTATTGTATGAATAATGTATATAAGATGGATATTAGAAGGGTGAGGGCAATTTTGGAAATTGTTGTAATAAATTTAGAATTTTTTAAAATGGACCTTTGTGTCCAGCCTATTATCTCTTTTCTCATTGTATTTCTCTTCTCACCAATTCCCCTCAATGTCAATGAGGTTTCTTTAGAAGTATTATTTAATTGGGTAGAAGTATGAATAGTGCTAGCGGGAGAGAGGAAATGGAGAGATTTGTTCTAGGAACAATTTGTTATATATCCATCCGCATATCATTATTATTTTATTTCGCGCCTTATTATACTTTTAGAATGCATGTTTAAGGGTGTATGATGAGACCTAATCAAAGATAATAAATTGGTTGCCAATTTACGCGAAAAATCCTCAATCATATATTAAGCGTTTTTCCTTACATTGAATGGTTCTCTCTCAAGATCCAAGATTGACATTGGTTTGTTGTCCAAAGTCAAGACCTTTGTCCATCGCGGATGTGTTTGAACCGCGTAAGCTTTGTTCCATATCGTATGTCTTGGGCGGTTGTGACTTGTTGGCCAAAGTCAAGGTCACTTCTTGTTCATCGACTTCAATTACGAAGCTTTCCCACTGTCAATGGGTCACGCTTAACTGGAATCATTAAGCTTGTTGAGCCAAAGCCAAGGCTTAGTTGATTCAGAGGAAAAAGGTTAGGAAATATATTGGATATATTTACATATATTGGATATTTGTTTCGGACTTGGAGGTCCACCTACTGGATCTAGGAATTGGATAAGATCCAATTTATCTTAGAGATCTACCTAGTTAAGTTTCATACAACTTGTTGGTGAAAGTCAAGGTTGTGTATTATTTAACGAGATCCTAGCCCACTAGGAAACTAGGTTTCCCGAGTACTCCACAGAGGGTTAGAGGCTTGTCGAAAAATAGTGGGAGGTAAGTATTAAATTTGCAATTTCATTTAGATACTTGCCAATACGCGCTCTTTTATTTTAATTTATCGTTGTTATAAATATATTAGTTGGACTAATATTTAATATTGCTTTCGTTGAACAGTTAGACTATACAACACACTACTTCATTTGTAGTTGGTTATATAGTTGGACTATAGTAATCATTACATTTGAATGTAATCGATCATTTGTAGTTGATTATATAGTTGGACTATAGTAATAATTACATTTGATTGTACCCGAAATAATTGATTGGATATTTGGAATATAGCAATCAATATCATAGGATAGATTAGCGTCAAAGGACATAATCCTAGGTGAAAAATGTCTTTAACGGCACAATTTTCCAGATTGGGAAATGAATCTCAGGATAGTCCTGAAAGCCGAGAAGTTACTCTATGTTATAGAGAAACCTCTCGGGCCTGAGCCCGGAGTTGAGTAAATAGTAGAGCATGAGCTTTGGAAGACTCATCGTGATGATAACTTTAGTGCTCAATCCGTCATGCTTGCCGCAATGACTCCTCAATTTTATCGTCAGAACAAAGGATTGGATCCTTATAGTATGATGTTGAAATTGAAAGATCTTCACAGATCTAACCTTAGATCTCAGAAGTATGAATTGTAAAAGAAGCTCTTTCGCTCGCGTATGTCAGGGGGTACATCTGTCGAGCACTAGGTGTCGAAGATGATTGCTGAAATCGAACAGCTAGGTTAACTGGGCATTACCTACGAGGTAAAGACTTCCATAGATTTGATCTTACAGTCTCTGCCCGAATGCTGGGGCGGGTTCATAATGAACCAAGAGAAAACTCTTGGAGAGTTAATGGCTAAGCTCAAGGAGGCAGAGCCAGAGCTTCCAAATGAAGTAAGAAGCGCAAGACGCATCTTACTTTGACATCCCAGAAGGCCAAGGCTTGGTCGAAGGCTTATGGGGTCGTGAAAAAAAAGGGCAAAGGCAAAATCGTCACAGTCTTCTGGGAAGATAAATGATATATCCCAAGATGTCTGCCGAAACTGTGGAAAACGGGGTCACTGGAAGCGTGACTGCCGTATGGACAATGTAGACATGAAGGAAGTGAAGACGGTCAAGGCTCCTACTTCAGGTATGTTTGTTATAAACATGTCCACTACTAGTTTTAAAATATTAGATTTTTGATACTGGATATGGTACATACATATCTACTGATGTGCGGGATTTGCTGATTAGCAGGAGACTGGCTTTAGATGAGATCTACCTACGAGTCAGAAACGAGACGAGAGTCGCTGTTTTGGCTGTGGGAACCTAAGTTTTGGAACTGCCCTTTGGGCATGTACTTAAATTAGGAAACTTTTAAAATGTACCTAGTTCGACTAGAAACATTATCTCTATATCTAGTTTAACTCGTTGCGGGTATACCTTTATGTTCCAGAACACTGGGTGTTTTGTTTATAAAGATAATATTGAGATATAGACATTAGATGTGAATAACAATACTTATATTTTGAATATAAACAAATCTCAAACATATAATATGACAAACAGATGGCTCAAACTGAATTAATCAAATGAGACTTATTTGTGGCATTGTTTTCTGGGACACATTAACAAGACTCATATATCCACTCTTTGGAAGAATGGATACTTGGACAAATTTGATCTTAAATCATATGACGTCTACGAATCTTGTTTATTAGGTAAAGTGCCTAAAACACCTTTTAGCGGTAAAGGATGTACGTGGCACCGAGCTGTTAGCCCTCGTTCATGGTGACATAAGTGGGCCCATATCTAGCTAGGCTAGAAATGGATATAAATACTTCGTAACCTTTACGGATGTTGCATCGCGTTATGGTTATGTGTATCTTATGAAACACAAGTCGGAAACTTTTGATTTAATCAATGAGTTTCGACACGAAGTAGAAAAACAGACCGGTAAAAGTATTAAAACATCACGGTTCGACCGTGGTGGAAAAATACTTAAGCAATAAGTTTCTCAATTACTTGAAAGAGTATGGTATTCTTTCACAGTGGACTCCTCCCGTAAAACCTCAATCGAGTGGTGTGTCCGAATGGAGAAACCATACTTTTTTGGACATGGTTAGGTTATTGATGAGTCGCACTGAGCTACCAATTTCCTTCACGGGATGCGCATTGAACATTGCAATACTTATTTTGAATAAAGTTCCGTCAAAGTCTGTTGGACAAACTCCATATGAAATATGGACAAGAAACCGGGTTTTTCATTCCTGAAGATTTGGGGATGCTGGGCATGTTAAACGTTTGGATGGTACCAAACTAGAACCCAAATCGGATAAGTGCCTATTTGTAATTGGTTATCCTAGGGAAACCAATTCCACCACTCACAAGAGAACAAATAAATTTGTTGCTCTCCATACAGTTTTCCTAAGAGGAATTCCTAAATGCAGTGGTGAGTGGGAGGAAAGTAGAACTCGATGAAAATCAGAGTGATACTGTTCCTGGCACCGATTCCCTCTCAGAACACGAACAGTTCATCAGGGATGAAACTGTACCACAACCTTTGAATACACAAGAACTGCGTAGGTCGGAGAGAGTCAGAAAATAATCTGAGAGGTATGGATTTCTGATCTCACCTCATGTGGATGTTAATCTTATTGAGGATAATAAACCGACTACGTATGAGGAAGTGATACAAGGTATCGACTCCGCTTTATGGCAAAGTGCCACGAAGTCCGAAATGGATTCCATGTATATCAACCAAGTTTGGATACTGGTTGATGTACCAGAAGGCATTGTGCCTGTTGGTAGCAAATGGGTCTTCATAGTGAAGACATACATGGATGGCAATATACAAACGTACAAAGCTAGGCTTGTATCGAAAGGGTATCGTCAATGACATGGTGTCGATAATGACGAAACTTTTTCACCTGTTGCCATGATAAAATCCATTCGGATAATGCTTACTTATACTGCATGTTTCATTTATGAAATATGGCAGCTGGACATCAAAACCGCTTTCCTTAACGGAAACCTTTTAGAGGATGTTTATATACAACCTGACGGTTTTGTCATACCAAAACATGCAAACAAGGTTTGCAAGTTAAACCGATCCATTAATGGATCGAATCAAACATTATGTTCTTGGAACCGAAGTTTTGAAGAGATCATAATGGAGTATGATTTCATTCAAAACGAAGATAATTCTTGTGTATATAAGAAGGTTAGTGGGAGCGCACTGACAATGATTGTCCAAAACATTGATGATATATTATTTCTTGGAAATGACATTCCCATATTAAAATCGGTGAAAGCTTGGCTTTCATTAAAAAAAAAATTTCCATGGAATACTTGGGAGAGCCAACCTTTATTCCAGGAATAAGGATCTACTGGGTTAGATCTAAAAATTGTTGGCACTCTCCAGAAATCGTACATTGAAATATAGGTACGCGACCTGGTGTCTCATATGCTTTGAGCATGTGGAGTTACAATCAGGCTGATCCAGGTGATGGTCACTGGATTGATGTTAAGAACATCCTTAAATATCTTAGACGAACTAAGGATGCTTTCTTAAACCATGGAGAAGGAGAACTTAAATTGACTAGGTTCACCGTTGCAAGTTTCCAAACCGATAATGACGACTGTAAGTCGCAATCAGGGTACATAATTTTGTTTGAACAACATAACAGTGAGCTGGAAATCTTCCAAGCAAGATACTGTTGCCGATTCAACAAAAGCAGAATACATTACTGCAGCTGAGGCAGCAAAAAGAAGCATTTTGGATCTACAAAATTCATAATTGGATTAGGATTAGTTCTGTTAGTAGCTGAGCTGGGCTACAACACAGGCTAAGGAATTACGATCTCATCAACAATCCAAGTATATACTTCAACGGTTTTATCTAATTCGTGAGATCATACATCATAGCGATGTGATGATCGAATAAATCACATCGGAGGATAACCTTGTAAACCCGCTGGTGAAAGTGATATCTCAGCATAAACATTACCGACCCGTACATAGTTCAGGTGTTAGATACTTGAGTGATTGGCTATAGGCCAAGTGAGAGATTGTTAGATAATTATGACCCATAGCATCACTATTTTGTAAAGGACATGGTGTTCTTGTACAAAATTAACTATATGACAAAAGAAATTGCTCTTTTATCATTTGTAATTGGATTACTCGGATATATAAATGATAAAAGTCCATATTATTAGTACCAGATTAATAAGATATGAGACAGTACTAATCCACGAAAGGTTTAATCATTAAATATCCATAGTCGTAGTATTATCGAGACTGGACATCGATTATGCGGAATAGGCTAGTATTGCACTTGTGCACGTTATGGAAGCGTAACAGCATAGTTCTTATATATTTAAGTATTGGATACTTATGCAAGTGTGATAGGAGGTTCTATTTACCGATGGTACGGGAATAGCTTCGCTATGGATAGACCCCTCGGAATCCTATTGGTAGTATGACTATGTGTCTATGGGAATCCGAATCAGGGTAGATGTATTTGGTCTTAACCTGAAACTTGCATCGCTAATACTTGCGATAATCAGTATACTTTGGTTTTGGTCATCCGAGGATTTAATAGGTTCTGTGTATGCCACTTCTGGGTATACTGAGAATCGTAGTGTATTGGGTGTGATGTCAAGATGAAAGTATCACTTCAGTCATATGGAGATGATGATCACACATGGATACAGAACTGGTACTCTTAAGTACTGCAGTCATTGGGATAATCTGACTAGGTCATGATTATCCGATTATAGAGACTAGTTGTCAGTGATCCGATATATGTTTCGTACGGGGCATACACAATTCCAGCCCCAGATCTAGCATGTGACATCCGATACTGGATCGTAATACGCAATACACTTTATACTACGCCTGATAAAGATTATATATTTCTGAAAAGAATATTTCTGGAGAATTGGGAAGGCATGGTGCTTTGCTAGAAGCCAACCATGTCTTGTAAATCGGTAAGAACGTGGTATCGGGTATGCACGTGTCGGATAGTCCGATGACCGTATTTACTGCCAACATTTTCAGGGATGTATTGGATCGCTTCCCGAAGATTCACCGATGATATTTGACTCGAACAGAATTAATATGGGATTAATTACGAGAGAGAAAATTAATCTGTGATTAATTACGGTAAGAATTAATCTGGGATTAATTACGGTAAGAATTAATCTGGGATTAATTATCAGAGAAAGAATTAATCTGTGATTAATTGCGTCGAGAATTTATCTGAGATTAAATTCGTCGAGAAGAGAGAACGCGATTAATTTGGAATTAATCGGCAAAATGAATTTAATAGTGAAATTAGATTTTACTATTTAATTAATTGGGCTAAAATAATATATTAGATATATTAATTGAAATTAGATTTTAATTCAAGCGAACGAATTAATTTATAATTATTTCGTAAGTGACTTTAATAATAATTTTGCAAGGCATAATTATTTAATTAAATTGGATTTAATTAAGTCGCAACGGCAAATTCGTTTAATTCGGAATTAAACAAACCCGGGCCCGAGCGAAGTTGCGTGTTGGATTGTCCGACTTAAATTTTGAATTTAATGTGGGGCCTACCAACTTACATCAATGTGTTTGACTAGTGATGGAATTTGGTAATTGGTTGAGTGAAAAAGCTTGGATTGCTTTTATAACACACAAACCAAATCCTACACACCAAATATATATTTAAAAGTAGTCAACTTTGGAAGTTACACTCACTATTCACTCTCTCCTCCAATTTCCTCTCTTTGCCGAGACATGCTCTCTCCCTCCATGGATTTTTGTTGCAAAAATTCAAATAAGCTAGCACTTAAGGAGACAAATGAGGTAATAGGGAAACTCACCAATGAGTTTGGAACACAAAGAAAAGCTTGGAGCTCAATCTACATCCATGAAAAGTTTTGAATTCAAAGCCGATCAATGTAAGTGTTTTCCGCAAACTTCTTGATAATTCACACAATAATCACACTTAGAGATCCTGTGGCATGTCTAGGACACTAACACTGTAGACACTGTATTTTTGCATAAGCCCGATGATGAGTCTTGTATGGAGGCACTACCTGAAAAGTTGCGGAAGTTGTGAAAAATGAGTACCAGAAGGAAGGAAAACCTCCAAAATTAGCACATCATCGGATTCAGACTCACTAGCCAGCCTCGGATTCGCTCAGCCGATGTTTCAAACCTTAGCCTCGGACAAACCCCAAACACCTGCAACCGGCCCATTACCCTGCAACCCACACAATCGACCCAAGACCCCATGCAATCCATCCACACGCCCAAGGCCCATACAATCCACCATGCACGCCCAAATCTTCCAAAATAAATAAAATCCCATGCATTCCACATGCTAAAATCCCCTCAAATCACTTTCCAATTTAACAAGATTGGAAATCCCATCCTTTCCAAAAAACAAGATTTGAGATATCATCCTCACCAAATTTATGAGATTCTTTCCCAAAATAAATTCCCCAAATTAACATGATTTGTTTCCTTTTTTAGAGAACCCTCCATATCATTATAAAAGAGAGCCCAAATCATCAAAGTGGAGGAAGCTTGGACGACACTTGACAAAAAAAAACCTAAGAGACAAACAATCTTCCACCGAAAAAAAAAACGAAAAAAGAAAACCCTAGGAGATCGAAACAAAGAGAAAACCAGAAAGACACAACCAAAGCAATAATGGCGAGAACCAACAAAGCAATAGTAACGTGAACAAAAGAAAAAGCGGCGTGAACAAATGCAGAGACCAAACGTGAAAGACGTGAAGCAGAAAATAGAAACAGTGAAACCAAAAAAAACAAACACCGAAACCAAGAAAAACAACCCATTACCGAAAAACAAACAACCAAACCAACCTTCACCAAATAAACAACCAAAACAGCCCCAAAACCGTGAAAATAGCAGCCCCCAAAATCGTGAAAACAGCAGCCCCAAAACACCAAAAGTATCAGCCCAAAAACACCAAAAACAGCAGCCAAAACACCAAAAATAGCAGCCCAAAAACACCAAAAAAACAGCAGCTAAAACAACCAAAAACAGCAACCAGAAAATAGTAAAACGACAACCAGAAAACAACAACCAGAAATAGCAAAACACCAAGTGAAACAACGGACCAGCAATCCTTCCGGCGACGGCCTAACGTACTTCCGAGAAAACAACTTAAAAGGTAAGACCTGAGGGCCCTCTTTATCATATTTATTTTATAGTTCCGAACGCTGCGTCCCTGGCTGGACGTGAAATACGTCCGGCTGGGTATGCGAAGTCCTATATCAAAGACGACCAAATTTTTGGTCACATTCTTTTATTTCTTCGGCATTTTGTTATTTTTTTTTATCTATTTAATGTTATCCTTTTTTTTATTATTTAATCACTTTCATCGTTATTTTACTATTTCGTATTTATTTTGTTATTTATCTTTTCATCGTTATTTTATTATTTTGCCTTTTATTTTATTTATTCATGTTGGTGATTATCCGCATATGCATGGTTATATTTTTTATGTCCGTTTACATTGCATTGATGATTATGCATGTTATTATCCCTTGCGGTATATCGGATGGAAACCCTAGACGTAAATTCCATAGCCGAATCCGAATGGATAGTAGTACGGTCTGTACTTGGGATACAACTCCACGTACCACTCGGGAAATATTCATATTTGCGTGATTAACCTCTTTTTGTTTGCTATTTATTTATCGACGCTTTTCCCGCTTATCTTTGCTTATTATAGTTTTCTTTACCGTATCTTGTACTTCTTAATTTAATATGCTTTTGGAATCGTGTTATTGTGATTATTATTTGCTTGGGTATGTTATTGCATTTTTATTCACTTTTATGTATGAATTGCATTAAGACTTGGCTATACCATTGTGTGAACCCGTCTATTATACTGTCATAAGTAAGAGACCATTCCGAACCTAACAGTTTGAGGTCTTCCCTTGCGAGGGGTGAGTGCGGCCTTAAATATTTTCCCAGTTCATGCTATGTGGTGACTCCTTTTTTCTCCGGTTTAATCCCCCACGGGCTACTCCGTACTCTCTACGGGCTGCAACAGTGTCGTGGTAACCGAGCATCATAGGCATAGCGGTAAACCCCAATTCGTTCCTACAGATGGCGACTCCACTGGGGATAGAGAATCGGCCCCGAAATAATGCCTTGTAGTGTCTGTGGCTTTGGCTTTGGTTACCCAAGTCTTATATATTTTGCATACCCTTCTTACCCCGATGGCGTCATGTATCGTGAAGTCGCTTTCACTCAAGGTGGCAGATCATTATGTGATGATAACTATCACTCATCGGCACGTACCGTAGGGTATAAAAAAGGCGTGCTCACTTGGTCGCTCGAATCCTTGAATGTGGAGACCTAGTTATGGGCAACCCTTCGCCGATGAGAGCCTATATCCATACCCTTGTAAGCCCACATACGAACCATAGTTATATGTCCAATAGAAGCTACCCCCATGCTTGTGTTTAGGCCCATTATCATTTGGATCTATTTGGACCTCTCGTCATAGGATACAAACTTGTTGGGCCACTTAAATTGGGACGAGTTTGCATTTTATGATAATTGAGCCAAAAGTTTTCAAAATGATAATGGACCACCTTGTGTTTGGGCCCCCTATAATTTGAAGTTATTTAGCCACCTTATCGTAAAAGTGTAAACTTGTTGGGCCTTTTCAACTGGGATAAGTTTATACCTCGCGATAATCTGATTGAATGCTTTAAAATGATAACGAGCCGACTTGTATGAAAACCTTGATGGGGTTAGAAGATCCAAACATGATCCGAATATGCCAAACGCATGAGTCCGATATCCACACTGGCTTTCATCCCGGAATGGTACGCCTTATTATGGCATATTTATATACTTTTGGATATCTCCAAATCCGTCCCCACTACAACCGTGATTACTGAGGGCCCAATTCATCATTTTTAGACAATGGTATGATCCCTATAATAGGCTTAGTCAATCTTGTAAATGGGCGGTCTTTGTCTTTTACTGATGAAAAGGGACTGAGGTAGCCAAGGTTCACCCATGTAGAGTAGAAGAGAACGATTTTGTGTACCCCAAATTGGTGCATAAAATAAGCCATACCTATGACAGAAATGGACTTACCACGAGTGTGGGAGGAATTAGGTCGGAAGGATATATGCTGTTTTGATAACCACATGCATCTCATGCATCTCATGCATACATGCATTATGCTAACCCCTTATCTTAACAACCACCATAGATATCCGTTGGGTTAGAGAAGAAGGAAGACTTGTCAAGAAGAGGTTATCAAACATGGATGCGTCTGACGGTGATGATTCCCGCATAGATCAAATGGAGTCCAACATCACTATAGGCATTGCATTTCCGCATGTGAAACCCGATGATGAGTCTCAGTTGGAGGCACTACCTTTTTTAGTTAAGGATATTGCGGGAAACGGAGGTCGGAAGGGGAAATTCAAAATAAGTACGTC
Organism: Zanthoxylum bungeanum; assembly: GCA_019454045.1. Classification (NCBI taxonomy): domain Eukaryota; kingdom Viridiplantae; phylum Streptophyta; class Magnoliopsida; order Sapindales; family Rutaceae; genus Zanthoxylum; species Zanthoxylum bungeanum. Next base: position 56,078 of record SKCR01032161.1, read on the forward strand.
ATCATATTCATTTCACAAGTTCACTGTCTTCATTAGTGCTGCGTTCGTTACTTCGTTCGAACATCAGGCAGATCGCGGGCGTTCGTGTAGCGTTCGAATGGGCGTTCGAACGGAGTCGGTATTTCTGGTTTTCCTGCTAGCCTCGCACCCCAGCCCAATTAGCACCCCAAAGCCCATAAAACACATCCCAATTAATAAAACAAATTTAAAACACATGGGAAATTAAATTAAATATTAATTAGATAATGTAATTAAATAAAATAATTAATTAAGTCATATACCAAATTAAATAAAATAAATAAAATCTAAATAATCACCTACCAAAATAATAAAAATACTTACACAAATTAAAGAAATTGCATGCCTAATAAAGATAAATCAAATATATTATATACCACACTTAATAAATATCATGCCTAATTAAAATCAATCATAACAAATTAAATATTTTATATTCCTAATCTAGCCAAGATTTGTCCCCCCTCAATCTAATCCTTTCCTTGTTGAATACCAAATCAAATCCTCATTTTAATGCCAAAATCCCTTCCTTGTGAGACAAAGAGTAGCCCTAACCTTTCTCTATATACCAAAACTCTTCTATTCATCTCTCCTTCTTGGACGAGAATACCACTATCCTCCATCCCCTCCATTGCCGAATTTTAACAGCCATTACAATCACCAATACAGCCCCTAACCACCACTGAAAACCACCTCCATAAAATCCACACACATCACCGAAAATACACCCCCAAAACAGCATCCAAATCCTCTTAAAACAGTCCCTAAAATCCTCAAAACAGTAACATAAAAACTGCATTCATAATCCTTAAAATAATCACACAGGACTACACTAAAAACCCACAAAAAAACACTCGGAACAGTTCGTTGAAACGTCAAAACAAGTGACCTGAACAGTGAGCAGCAAAATAGAGGCCGAACAGCAGCGGAACGGAGACCGAACAGCAAGTAAAACAGCAAGCAAAATAGCAAAACAGTGAGCTAGGACGCTAAACCAGTGAACCAAAGAAGTTGAGGAGCCTTACCCTTCCGACATCCATGAAACGCAAGCCTGAAAGTTGGCAAAAAGGTTAGACCTGAGGGTATTTTCCACACTCATTTTCTGTTTTATTTGTATTATTTATTGACTATTGCTTGCATGATTGTTATGTTGAAATGCATGTTGTGGCCCTTGAGTAGATAAATATGCATGAATTATGAGATGTTGTATGTTGTGGCTTTGGAATAAAATGAGAGATGTGTCAACTCTCGCGGTATATCGGATGGAAACCCGGACATAAATTTCATAGCCGATTCCGAATAGACGGTAGTATGATCTGTACTCGGGATACAACTCCACGTACCGCTTGAGTAAACGGCACCCTCTTTTGTGTTGTGTTGCTTTGATTTATTTATTTTTCGTCACTTGAATTCTGCATGTTGCTTATTTATGCATGATTCAATCGAGCGCATGGTCTTAGTAAGAGCGATGAAAGGTCCCATATTTGAAGGGGTTAAAACCCTTTACCACGATGCTTTGCCGCGCCAGTTGATGTGTGTTCGGTTGAATGCAAGATACGTTCAATCGGGCATACTAAGTTTGGTATATTGTTTCTTTATTCTCTGTATGCGTGATTCAATCGAGCGTATGGGCTTAGTAAGTGCGATGAAAGGTCCCCTATTTGAAGGGGTTAAAACCCTTTACCACGATGCTTTGCCGCGCCGGTTGATGTGTGTTCGGTTGGATGCAAGATACGTTCAATCGGGCATACTAAGTTTGGTATTATTTTTTCTTTATTCTTTGTATGCATGATGCGATCGAACGCGAACCTTCTGTTTACCGTTCGAACGCGTTATCAAACGCTACACGAACGTGCACACATCTTCTTAGTGTTTCATGCATCAGGTCAGGCTCCGTTCGAACGCATTCTCGAAAGCTACACGAACGCGCACCCACTGAACTGAGTTATTTTCGTCAGATTTCGTACATAATTGTCCCTAGTAGCTATTCCTTCATATGATGAACCTGATTGCCCCTCTGTATTACGCAATATTGTGTAGGTGTCGTTCATCTATATTCCCCACATGTATGAGTATAATGTGTTTATTAACTTGTATGCTTTCCGTATGTTAATCTTTATGTATGCAAATCGAGACATAGATTATGTGCTAATAGGCTGTATGCAAATTCAGATATGTGTTACGTGTAAATTTAGATGAACTTGTTGATGCATGCATGTGAATTTAGAAGCATGATACTTTTGGAAATAAGTGTTACTTAAACTTGATTAAATTATTACATAAATCCTTTCATTACAAGTGACATAAGTAAGGGACCATTCCGAACCCAACGGTTTGAGGTCTTCCCTTGCGAGGGGTGAATGCGGCCTTAAATCTCATTTTCCCGGTTCACACCGGGTGGCGACTCTATTATTCTCCGATTTAGTCCCCCGTGGCTACTCCGTACTCCCGACCGGGCCGCGAGCCCGGGACAGCATGCGTCACCCCAGATCCTGTGTCCCAAAGTCTGGCGACTCCACTGGGGATAGAGAATCGGCCCCGAAATATTGTCTTTTGTAATGTTTGGATTTATGTTCTAATTGACTGTGTCTATAGTGGATGAAATAGGGGTTTAATCAAAGGCATTTTTGAGGCTAGGTAATGGTTTGGTGTCTTCTTTCATTCACTACCTTTCTAGAAGGAAAAGCTGTGAAGGCACCTATATAGCCATCTACTCGTAGCCTATTGTGATAGACTAATTTGGAGGACTCGTTGTTTATTCCTGACACCAAGCGATAAGAGCCTAAGAGGCTTGGGTATTTAAGTGAGCCTCGCTCCACCTTCCCTCTGGGGAATCTACAACGGGAAATCCATTTGACAGTCAATCACATACCATAGCTCATTGGTACGTACCTTAGTGTATAAAAAAGAATGCGCTCACTTGGTTGCTCGAACCCTTGATTGGGGAGACCTAGTTGTGGGCCATCCTTCGCCGATGAAAGCCTTTATCTACACTCATGCGAACCCACCCATAGACCGGGATTGTATGGTTAAAGTAACAATTATTTCCTTGAGTATGAGCTTGTGGACCATCCTCATTTGGATGCAGTTGGACCATTGTCAGAAGTGCGGACTTGCTGGGCCATTTAAACTGGGGCGAGTTCATACCTTATGACCATTGGGCCTAAAGCTTCTGAAATGTTGATGGGCCATTCTGTAGAAATTATTGTTTTGCGTTTGCATTATCTTTTATTTTATGCTTGTGTTTGGGAACATCGTGTTTGGATCCATTTGGACCATTTGTCATGGGATATGGGCTTGTTGGGCCATTTAAACTGGGACAAGAACATATTTTATGACGATCGGGCCAAATGCTTCTAAGTGTTGGTGGGCCACTTTGTGCTTGTGTTCGGAACATTACCATTTGGATTTAGTTGGGCTCCTTGCCATGAGATGTGAACTTGTTGGGCCATTTAAACTGGGACGAGTTCACTCCTATGACAGTTAGCCCAAAAGTTTCTAAAATGATAACGGGCCGATTTGTTTGAAGAATTTTAGTTGATGTAGTATGTTATATACGTTACATGCATCTCATGCACCTCATACATACATATATCATGTTAACACCCTCTATGTCTCAAAAAGACATCATAGATACCATTTGGGTTAGAAAAGGGACAAGGCTCATTAAAAGAACAGTAACAGTCATGAGTGAATCTGGTAATGAGGTATCACATATGGATCAGTTAGAGAACAGTCTCGCCAAGGTCACTGAACAGTTGCAAGCTTTGGCTACTGCTGTGGCTGGTATGTTGTGCCCCGTGCTGGGGGAATTTCTGAGAATGTGAGGCGTGAGGAGCCTCCGAATGGGTTGGGGGATGATATCCCCACTTTTGATGATGATATGGCAGAGTATGCAGCAGGCAGAGTATCTGGGTCTCAGGCAGAGTTACAGAAACTTCGGGATCAGGTTGAGTCAGTTACCCGCAAGATGAGGGGTAAGAATGAGGATTTGCTGGATTATGACACACTGAATTTCGAGGAACAGTTGCCGGCACAGTTCAAGATGCCTGATATGGCTAAGTTTAACGGGAATGGGGATCCAAGGGTGCATCTCCGACAGTTTGTATCAGTCATGAGTTCAGTGGGCCTGTCTCAGCGCCAAGTACAGAAAATGTTTGGAATGTCGCTCGAGGGAGCTCCCGTGGTGTGGTACCACAGTTTGGAGAAGAAAGTGAAGGAAGATTGGAGGGAGTTGGCGGATACCTTCCTGAAGCAGTATGTCACTGACCTAGAGATCGATCTGTCACTCCGTGATCTGGAGAATGTTAAGCAGAAAGCGGAGGAGAGTTTTAAGAAGTATGTGGACCGGTGGAGGGGTCAGTTGTTGAAGATGCAGACTAGGCCCTCGGAGAAGGACCCGATTAAAATGATTATCAAGGGCACCAGGCCCTTCATTTACAGCAAGTTAAGGAGGATGACCTCCATGATTACAGACTTTCGGCAGTTGAGGGAGACCGTCATGGACATTGAAGACGAAGAGGCAGAAAACAGAAAATTCTATGGTCTGAACAGGAGGCCCATTAGGGGAACATCGGGAACAAAGCCCGTTTCTGTTGAGATTGCCGCTATCCGGAACCGGCAGTTTTCCAACTTGGGAAGGCCCTGTCCAAGGTGCTAGAGAAGTTGAAGAGACAAGGGCTCTTAAAACCCTTGGAAGCCAAACCATTACCCAATCCCCTACCATCATATTATAACCTAAGCCTTTACTGTCACTTTCACCAACAAAAGGGCCATACAGACAACCGCACTGCGCCCGACTCCGCCATGAAATCCAAGACCTGATAGATTCCAAGAAAATACCTGACCCAGAAACAGAACAACCTGACACACACAGAAACCCCTTACCCAATTATCGTGCCGTACCACCACCAGCCTATATGATCAATTCTGGCCTCCCTGAAGACCTTGTCCTAAAATCCTTTCACCCTCAAGCCTTTTGCCTGGGAATCTGGGATAGTACTAGTGAAGATGAGACTGAGCATGGGAAAAACTTTTGGCTTGATTTCTCTAGCAGTGATGAGGAAGAAGTAAGGGGAATGACGCGCAGCGGTCGTTTTTACAATGACGTGGCAGAAAAGGGTAAGGAAGTTTTGACAGATGGTAGAGAAGTGGTTGAGACTGCAGAAAATACTGAGGGGGATATAGTGTTGAGGCAATTGAGGAAGACTAGAGCACAAGTGAGTATCTGGGAACTGTTATGTGCATCTCGGGAGCATAGGCAGGCTATGGTTGAGGCCTTGAGCAAGATTGTGGTACTGAAAGACGCCAACACTGCAATGTTCATTTGGTCGGTTCAGAAGGAAGCTTTGCAGATATCTTTTTCTGAGGATGAACTCCCAGCAGAGGGGAGAAACCATAACAGGCCTCTATTTATCAGGGCCGAGGTGAGGGGCAAGAGAACTTCATGTGTGATGGTGGATGACGGTTCGTCCATCAATGTGTGCCCGTTGAAAATTCTGGCAAGATTGGGTATGAAAGCAACAGACTTGGACCCCTCCAGTATGACTATTAAGGCTTATGATGACAGTAAAAGGGGAGTCGAGGGTACCTTTGTGGCTATGGTCAAGGTAGGACCGATTGAATATGAGGTTGAGTTCACAGTACTGGACATCCCGGCTACTTTTGCCTTGTTGTTGGGAAGGCCTTGGTTTCACAAACATGGGGGCGTGGCTTCCACTTTACATCAGATGATCAAGTTCCCGTATGAGGGAGAAGTTGTTACCATCCGGGCTGAATTAGATAATACCGTAGCTGCCTTGGAGATACAACCTTTCACAAGGTTTCAGGTGTCAGCTACTTTTGAGGAGTGGGTGGATCCTAGGGTGGCTAGGATTATGGAGAAAATGAAGTTTGAGCCGGGTAAAGGTTCAAAAATACCAGATTTCAGAGGACAGACTACTCGGAAGGTTTTGGGGTACAAGTCTGATGAAGAAAAGCCAAAGGTCAAGAAAAAGGGCTTGAAACTGATGGAATGTTTTGTGAAAGCTTCAGATATCAAGGGGAGCCTGAACCTGTGGAAGTTAATGGAATTGTGGTACCTGGGTTTGAGATCTTCAGGATATGTTGGGTAAGAAGCTGATAGCTGAAGAAATTGGGAGAAAGAAGAAGAGAATTGGGAGGAAGAACTGATGAAGTTGGAGAGCCTGACTCTGGGAGAGGACGAAAAGCCTGAAGAAGACCTGATTGCAGAGGAAGAAGTGTCTATAGATGATGAAACATTTACCTTCCCTGATTTGTTTGAATGTACTTCCGCATTATCCAATAATAAAGACATTTCTTTTGCTTACTTGCCTGAGTCGTTTCCATTTACTCTGCACGAATCAAGCATATTTGACATCAGTTCAGCCAGAACTACTGCATTTAACTTGGGTACACTTGAGAACCCCAAGGAAATTCTGATTGCAAGTGAAGTAACCTCCGAAGAGAGGGAGAAACTAGAAGAAGTGTTGGTCAGATATGCCAAAGTGTTTGCTTGGTCCTATGAGGACATGCCTGGGGTAGACAGAAGCATTGCCCAGCACACAATACCAACTTATCCGAATATGAGGCTAGTAAAACAGAAACTCCGACGGATGAGACCAGAATGGGCTGAGAAAGTCAGAGAGGAAGTTAAGAAACAAATAGATGTGGGGTTCTTGGAAGTAGTAAAGTATCCTGAGTGGTTGGCTAATATAGTGCCGGTGCCAAAGAAAGACGGGAAGGTCAGAATGTGTGTAGACTACAGAGATCTCAACAAGGCTTGTCCGAAAGATGACTTTCCTCTGCCACATATAGATGTTCTGGTTGATAGTACGGCTTTATCTGCTATGTATTCATTTGCAGATGGATTTTCTGGTTACAATCAGGTTCTCATGGCTGAGGAAGACAAATATAAGACCGTATTTGTTACTGAGTGGGGTACTTATTGTTACAAGGTTATGCCATTTGGGCTTAAGAATGCGGGGGCTACTTATCAGCGGATGGCCACTACACTTTTCCATGACTTGATGCACAAAGAGATTGAGGTGTATGTGGATGACATGATGGTAAAATCAGAGACAAGAGTTGGGCATATTGAAGCACTGGAAAGGTTCCTTCAGAGAGTTGACAGATACAACCTGATCTCCTGCGGCTAATCCCAGAATGTGTTTTGGGTGACATCAGGGAAGTTGCTTTGTCATACAGTGGGAATGGGCGGAATAGAGGTAGACTCCGAGAAATCAAGACAATCACAGAAATGCCTGCACCGAAGACAGAAAAGAAGTCAGAGTATTCTTGGGAAAGATTCAGTACATCAGTTGGTTCATTGCCAAGTTGACATCAGTATGTGAGCCTATCTTCAAACTGTTGAGAAAAGATCAGCCAGTGAGATGGAATGAACAGTGTCAGACAGCCTTCGACAAAATCAGAGAGTACTTGGTAAAACCTCCTGTATTGAAACCTCCGAGACCGGGCAGACCTTTGATATTGTATTTGGCTATAGAATCAGAAGCACTGGGGGCAATGATAGTACAGGCTGATGAGACAGGGGTAGAACATGCAGTCTATTATCTGAGTAAGAAGATGCTCCCGTATGAGGCTCGGTATCAGGAAGTAGAGAAGATTTGTCTTGCCGTGGTATGGGCTTCCAGAAAGTTGCGACATTACTTCCAGTCATACAAGATCCAGGTAGTGGCAAAGGAGAATCCTCTGAAGTATCTTCATTCGGTGCCTTCACTAGTAGGAAAATTGGGCAGATGGTTGGTATTGCTGACAGAGTTTGACATTGAGTATCTCACCTCCAAAGTGATCAAAGGGCTAGCAGTAGCAGAGTTTCTGGCATTGCAACCTGTTGATGGGGATCAGTATAAGTTTGAATTTCCAGACGAAGAGATCCAAGCAATAACGGTTCAGAGATGGAAGATGTATTTTGACGGAGCAGTGAATTACAAGGGAGCCGAAATTGAGATCGTGATAGTGACCCCCGAGGGAGAGACTTTACCTTTGGCCAAGAGGTTGACATTCAGAGTGACTGATAACATGGCCGAGTATGAAGCATGTGCTTTTGGTTTGACAGCATTGATAGCCTTGAAGGCCGGGAGTGTGGAAGTCTACGGAGACTCTAGTTGGTGGTCCAGCAGATGCGAGGAGAATGGGAATTGAAAGAAGAACGGTTGAAACCTTACCTCTTTTTCACCTCAGAAAGTTGGCACAGGTTATCCCCGAGTGTAAATTTCAGCACTTACCAAGAGAAGAGAATCAGATGGCAGATGCATTGGCTACGCTCGCAGCAACTTGGGAAAATCCAGAAAAGTTAGTGATGAGACCGTTGATACTGACAACAGCAAGTAGACCTGTTTATGAGATAGAAAGAATTCTGGAGTGTTGAGGTCGACGATGGTAAACCTTGGTATTATGACATTCAGAGGTATTTGGAACATGGTGAACTCCCGGAAGGGGCAGGCAGAAAAGACAGAATAGTCATTCAGAAGTTAGCTTCCCAGTATGTGACTTTGAAAGGGGAACTGTACAAGAGGCAAGCAAACGGTATTCAGTTGAAGTGTTTGAGAAAAGAAGAAGCTCAGCATGTAATGGAAGAACTACATGCCGGGGTATGTGGTCCGCACATGAACGGTTGAATCTGTCCCGCAAGATAATGAGACAAGGTTTTTATTGGTCAACCATGGAAACAGACTGCGCGAAGATGGTAAAGCACTGTCATGACTGTCAAGCACATGGTAATTTGAATCACTTGCCGCACACAGAGTTGCACGGGTTGTCAGAGCCGTGACCTTTCTTAGCATGGGGAATTGATATGATTGGAGAAATTCGACCGAATGCATCGAATGGGCATCGCTTCATAGTAGTGGCAGTAGAGATTACTTTTCGAAGTGGGTGGAAGCCGAATCATTCCGCAATGTTACACAGCAAAACAGATGGCAAAGTTTATAGCTCGGAACCTCATTTGTCGGTATGGTATGCCGCATCATGTAGTGACAGACAACAGAGTTCAGTTTCAAGGAGAGAGGAAGGCAATGTTACAGAGGTATGGGATAGGCCACCACAAGTCATCACCGTACAGGCCGCAGGCAAATGGGGCAGATGAGGCAGCCAACAAGACTATAAAGATGATTTTGGCCAAGATGACAGAAAATTGCAGAGATTGGGCCGAGAAATTACCGTATGCTTTGTGGGGGTACAAAACATCAGTAATAACAGCAACATGGGCCACACCTTACTCTTTGGTCTATGGAATGGAAGCAGTATTGTCGGTAGAAGTGGAAATACAGTCTATGAGGGTATTAGCAGAGGCAGGATTACCGGAACAGAAGTGGGCCGCACAGAAGTTTGATCAGTTAGCACTATTGGATGAGAAGAGAATGAAGTCTTTGTATCACATGCAGTTGTATCAGAAGAGATTGGCCCGAGCATTCAACAAGAAAGTACGCCCCACAAAGATCAGAAAGGGTGATTTGGTACTTAAGCAATCGAGGCCGTCGACGACAGACCCGAGAGGAAAATTCAGACCTAACTGGGAAGGACCTTACATAGTGCAGAAGGTAATGGGAAATGGAGCAGTGAAGCTATCAGACTTGGAGGGGAACGAGTTCACCGAGCCGATCACGTAGACAGATTGAAGCAATACTTTGCCTGAGGGAGATAAGACCGGGCAGTCACCACGGGAATTGGCAGAAGACCTAACCCAACGGAATAGAAATCATTCATGCATACACGTAACATTGCATTCTCTTCGTGTATGTTTTTGTTTTGTGTTTGCTGGTTCGAAGAAAGGAAAAAGCGGCAGAAATGAGCCGAGCAGCGTCAGCGCAATTTCAGTTTTTGGGATGAGTCCCAAGGGCGAGGCCCATATCAGCTTGGGGGCGAGGCCCATATCATGCCAGCTTGGGGCGAGGCCCATATCAGCTTGAGGGCGAGGCCCCCGTTGTCAGTTGTAGTTTCGGGTCGAGGTGCCCAGGGTCAAGGTGCCCACTACATCATCAGTTCGAGGGCGAGGCCCCTATTGTCAGCGTTGTTGGGTCGAGGTGCCCAGGGTCGAGGTTCCCTCGTTGTCAGTTGTAGTTCCGGGTCGAGGTGCCCAGGGTCAAAGTGCCCACTACATCATCAGTTCGAGGGCGAGGCCCCTATTGTCAGCGGTGTTGGGTCGAGGTTGCCCCCGTTGTCAGTTGTAGTTCCGGGTCGAGGTGCCAGGGTCGAGGTGCCCATACATCATCAGTTGAGGGCAAGGTCCCTATTGTCAGCGGTGTTGGGTCGAGGTGCCCCCGTTCTCGGTTGCAGTTATTGGGATGCGTCCCGGATCGGGTCCACTGCCAGCACTCAACTCAGCTCGAGGCAGCAGCCGAGCCAGGTAAGTGAAAATGCATTGCATAACTTTGATAGGATTGTTCAAAGTCACACACTGCACAAGTCCCATCAAAGTGGGGGCGACTGTAGGCATTGCATTTCCGCATGTGAAACCCGATGATGAGTCTCAGTTGGAGGCACTACCTTTTTTAGTTAAGGATATTGCGGGAAATGGAGGTCGGAAGGGGAAATTCAGAATAAGTACGTCATCAGATTCATTTCGCAAGTTCACTGTCTTCGTTGTTAGTGCTGCGTTCGTTACTTCGTTCGAACGTCAGGCAGATTGTGGGTTCGTTCGTGTAGCGTTCGAATGGGCGTTCGAACGGAGTCGGTATTTCTGGTTTTGCTGCTAGCCTCGCACCCTAGCCCAATTAGCACCCCAAAGCCCATAAAACACATCCCAATTAATAAAACACATTCAAAAACACATGGGAATTAAATTAAATATTAATTAGATAATGTAATTAAATAAAATAATTAATTAAGTCATATACCAAATTAAATAAAACAAATAAAATCTAAATAATCACTTACCAAAATAATAAAAATACTTACACAAATTAAAGAAATTGCATGCCTAATAAAGATAAATCAAATATATTATATACCAAACTTAATAATATCATGCCTAATTAAATAAATCAATCATAACAAATTAATATTTTGTATCCTAATCTAGCCAAGATTTGTCCCCCCTAATCTAATCCTTTCCTTGTTGAATACTAAATCAAATCCTCTTTTAATGCCAAAATCCCTTCCTTGTGAGACAAGGAGTAGCCCTAACCTTTCTCTATATAAGCAACCCCTAACCAAGACATGCACTCCCCTAGCTCATACACAAGACTTACACGGAAAATCACAACACAAGAACCCTAGCCACTCACGACAATAACAAGACGCACAAACAAAACTCTTCTCTTCATCTCTCCTTCTTTGGCCGATTATACCACTATTCTCCATCCCTCCATTGCCGAATTTTAACAGCCATTACAACCACCAATACACACCCCTAACCACCACTGAAAACCACCACCATAAAATCCCCACACATCACCGAAAATACACCCCCAAAACAGCAGCCAAATCCTCTTAAAACAGTCCATAAAATCCTCAAAACAGTAACATAAAACTGCATTCATAATCCTTAAAATAATCACACAGGACTACACTAAAAACCCACAAAAAAACACTCAGAACAGTTCATTGAACGTCAAAACAAGTGACATGAACAGTGAGCAGCAAAATAGAGGCTAAACAGCAGCGAAACGGAGACCGAACAGCAAGAAAAATAGCAAAACAGTGAGCTAGGATGCTAAACCAGTGAACCGGAGAAGTTGAGGAGCCTTACCCTTCCGACATCCGTGAAACGCAAGCCTGAAAGTTGGCAAAAAGGTTAGACCTGAGGGTATTTTCCACACTCATTTTCTGTTTTATTGTATTATTTATTGAGTATTGCTTCATGATTGTTATGTTGAAATGCATGTTGTGGCCCTTGAGTAGATATATATGCATGAATTATGAGATTGTATGTTGTGGCTTTGGAATAAAATGAGAGATGTGTCAACTCTCGCGGTATATCGGATGGAAACCCGGACATAAATTTCATAGCCGATTCCGAATGGACGGTAGTATGATCTGTACTCGGGATACAACTCCACGTACCGCTTGAGTAAACGGCACACTCTTTTGTGTTGTGTTGCTTTGATTTATTTATTTTTCGTCACTTGAATTCTGCATGTTGCTTATTTATGAATGATTCAATCGAGCGCATGGGCTTAGTAAGTGCGATGAAAGGTCCCCTATTTGAAGGGGTTAAAACCCTTTACCACGATACTTTGTCGCGCCGGTTGATGTGTGTTCGGTTGAATGCAAGATACGTTCAATCTTGCATACTAAGTTTGGTATATTGTTTCTTTATTCTCTGCATGCGTGATTCAATCGAGCGCATGGGCTTAGTAAGTACGATGAAAGGTCCCCTATTTGAAGGGGTTAAAACCCTTTACCACGATGCTTTGCCGCGCCGGTTGATGTGTGTTTGGTTGGATGCAAGATACGTTCAATCGGGCATACTAAGATTGGTATTATTGTTTCTTTATTCTTTGTATGCATGATGCGATTGAGCGCGTGAGTTTATTAAGTCGGATTAAAGGTCCCCTACTTGGAGGGGTTAAAATCCTTTACCACGATGCTTCGCCGCGCCGGTTGGTGTATATCCGGTTGGGTGTGAGATGAGTTCAATCGGATACGTGAGGTCCCACATTGTGGATTTGTTCACCTATGAATGTACTACCTGCATCAGGTCTGGTTCCGTTTGAACGTATTCTCGAACTCTACACGAACGCGAACCTTCTGTTTACCGTTCGAACGCATTTACAAACGCTACGTGAACGCGCACGCACTTTCTTAGCTTCATCATGCATCAGGTCTGATTCCATTCGAATACGTTCTCAAATGCCATACGAACGCGGACCTTCTGTTTACCGTTCGAACGCGTTTACAAATGCTACGCGAACGCGCACACACTTTCTTAGTTTCATCATGCATCAGGTCTGGTTCCGTTCGAACGCGTTCTCAAACGCCATACGAACGCGAACCTTCTATTTACCATTCGAACGCGTTATCAAACGCTACGCGAACGTGCATGCATCTTCTTAGTGTTTCATGCATCAGGTCAGGCTCCGTTCGAAAGCGTTCTCGAACGCTACACGAACGTGCGCCCACTGAACTGAGTTATTTTCGTCAGATTTCCTATAAAATTGTCCCTAGGCTATTCCTTCGTATGATGAACCTGATTGCCCCTCTGTATTACGTAAGATTGTGTAGGTGTCGTTCATCTGTATTCCCCATATGTATGAGTATAATGTGTTTATTAACTTTTATGCTTTCCGTATGTTAATCTTTATGTATGCAAATCGAGACATAGATTACGTGCTAATAGGCTGTATGCAAATTCGGATATGTGTTACGTGTAAATTTAGATGAACTTGTTGATGCATGCATGTGAATTTAGAAGCATGATACTCTTGGAAATAAGTGTTACTTAAACTTGATTAAATTATTACATAAATCCTTTCATTACAAGTGACATAAGTAAGGGACCATTCCGAACCCAACGGTTTGAGGTCTTCCCTTGCGAGGGGTGAGTGACCGGCGTTAACACACACGTATAACGCAAGCGCACGTATCGTTCAAGTAGTATAAAAATATCGATCCCACGAGGACTTAATTCCTACTGTTGTTATTAATTGTTGAATCTATTTATTTACAAATATCTAATTAAATGGAGAATGGAATTGATTGATTGATTGATTTGTTTGATTGTGGAATTGCTAAATAAAAAGATAAAAGAAAATACTAAGGAAAATAAAAGACACGAAGATCTAAGGTTGTGATTTCTTTTAATATCATTTTAAAGATGAAGTGGTTATCTTAAAGTTGGTAATATATTGATTTATTAACCTGGAATACTAAATTATGTGTAAGCCTCTGTCGATGGTCAGACACAAATACCTAGTATAATCCAATTGAACCATATGTCTATGTCAACCAAATTACCTAGATTCATTAAATTCAAGTTCCAATTATGGCTACCCCCGCCCGACAGGTATATTCCTATCCTGTAAGGAAATATATTAAAAGGGTTATCTATCCTCAAGGAAAATCGTGGGCTATTGAGTCTAAGGTCTTAAACTTAAAATCCCTATGTCTAGTTCATTTTAAATTTACCTAATCAATTTTATTAATGGCCAGTTAATAAAAAGGCTTTAAGATTAAGACTCAATAAATAAATCTTTAAATTACCCAAACTATAATCTAACCCTTATAAACCGGTGATATTACAAGTCATCACAACCCAGATAACTAACACATAATTAGGACTAGTAAAAACTTAAAAGTAAAAGACTAAAGTAAAAATACTGAAAAGTAAAATAAAATAAAAATGCTAAAGTAAAAGGAATTACTTCTACTAAATACTATTTAGATATCTCCATTAATATAATATATTAACTTCAAATTAAGAATAACCAGCCATAAAGGCGGAACCAAAATAACCAGCCATAAAGGCGGAACCAAAATAACCAGCCATAAAGGCGGGGAATTAATATTTAATTACCAACCGACAAATCTGGCGGTATCATTTTTAAGTCAATATTTTAAATAGTGAATATATTATTTTTAAGGGAGATTAATCTAAATAGTAACAGTAAAAGAATTACCTTTTACCCTAGCTGGAGAAATTACCTCCTCATGGTAAATAGTAAAAAAAACTGTAAAAAGTAAAAGGTAAAAATAAATTACTACTACTATTTAAAAGTAAAATTATTATTACTACAAAAAGTAATTAAAATGATTTACAAAGTAAAAAGTAAAAATAAGAATAAACTAGAGAGAGAAACTCTCTCTTTAGGAAGAATTCAAGAGAGAGGAAGGTACAACAATTTCTGAAATCTCGAGCTCAATTTATAGGCGCGGATAGGGTCTAGCGTCGCGACGCTGAAGGGTTTCGCGTCGCGCCGCCAGCTACAGTGACACGTGTCACAATGACGGCTTGACACGTGGCGAGGCGGCTAAGAGATCAGATCCTTATCCGATGACGTGGCACTGTTCATGACGTCATTGCTTACGTCATGCTGAGGATGATTGTCGGCAGCATCAGATCGTGACACGTGGTAGCGGCGCATTTAAGCAAGTCCGTTGTGATGGTGACATTGGCACGGCGCACGTTAGCAAAGTCAACTTTTCAAATTCTGACCTGTTGACCCGGGCGACTTTAGCAAAACCGGCGCATGTTGGGCGTCGCGGCGCGCAATGGTCCAGCGTCGCGACGCGCGCAAAGACGTAAATATTCCTGTTGACGCATTTTTGTCCGGTTTGCCCCAAATTGCCTCCAGTGCTGTCCAAACTTTATTTATCTGCAAAATAACAACAAAACACATCAAAACGTTCATAAATCTCGAGAAACAAAAACAAACATTAGGTCAAATGAGTGAGAAATAGTGGTATAAATACCACTCATCACACCCCCAAACCTAACATTTTGCTAGTCCTCGAGCAAAACAGAAAATAAAATAACATGAAAATAAATTTAACTAAGCCACTTTCATAGGGATCACTGTTGCATTTAGCATATGCAACAAGCCTTTAAACCCCTAGGTGTCCCTAGTGGACGAGTTGTAGTCTCGTGAGGGCTTACAGCAATGATACCCACAAACATTTTACAAAAGTAAAAAGTTAGTAAAAACTATGCACACAAAAGCAAAAAGACAAGAGAAAAGAGAATAAAGAAAGTTAGTGACTAATCAGGTGAAAATTCTACTCCAAGTTACTAGTTGTTTTGTTTCTTTCTAAATTACCGAATAAGTAAATTCTCTGATTATTTTTACCATTCTTCATATACACAGTCAACAAAATATTAAACAACTCATTTTTGCCCACAACAGTCATAAGTGCAGTTGATAAGAGAGTAATATTTTTGTCCTAAAGTTCTATCAGATTTCACACCTTTTTGTAGCAATGGAATAATTTTCTGATTTTTCTGATTTTTTTCTTTGATTTTTTTCTCTATTTTTTTTTATTTATATACAATACCTTCCGTCTATGTAGCGAGCTTTGGGTTGGTGGCTCCCAGACCAGTTGGCTTTAGGGCACCAGGTGTTAAGACACCCCTACGGACTTAATTACCCAGACTTCAGATATATATATTTTTTTTGCAGCATCTTTGATCCATGTAACGAGCTTTGGGCCAGTGACTCCCAAACCAGTTGGTTTTAGGGCACTAGGTGTTAAAACACCCTTACTGACTTAATAACCCGGATCTTAGATACTTTATTTTTGTAAATCAGATTTTTTTTTTTTTTTTTTTTTACTCAATCACTTTTTGAGATGCTTCCTCCAATTAAACTATAGCACTGAATATTACAAACTTTTCAATTTTAGCTCATGACCGTGTGTTACCATGTATGTTGATAATACCTGCCAATTGAGCATATGAAGATTCATTTTAGTCAGTGTTAAGGAGAATTTACGAATTAAATAATTTAAAATGAAATAAACAAAAATTAACTTGTTTTGAAATAAATGGTTTGAGATACGTATCAGGAGTGAGAACTCCTTACTCAGCTACCTCTCACCAATTTCACATTTTTAGTCAAAACACAAAGAAAACACAATTTTTTTTTTTTTTTTTTTTTTTACGAAAATTTTTTGACTAAAAATAAAAACAACATACAAACTAAAAACAAGGTACTAATTAACTAATTCCCTCCCCCAAACCTAAATGAGACATTGTCCCCAATGTCTTAAACAGTAAAAGGAGAGTTAGAAGGTTGTACCTGGTTAGCTGAAATCAACAGGAAATTAAAGGTTAAGATCCAGATTAATTCGACGCCTCTTACCACGATCGTCCTCAGACCAATTTATCTTTGAAATGATAGGGTCAACTTGTGGTTCATAGGCTATGAGTTGGTCTATCAGATCCGGAGCAAGTCTGGCAGTGAAGATGAGTTCTTTCATAGGTTTTGAAACGAACCCATTTCTCCGAGCATCATCAAGAAACACACAAAGAAAATCATAAAATCCATCAACGTTGAGCATCCAAGCGGTTTCTGGTGTATGTTCAGGTTCGCCCAAGATAGAACTATAAAAATTTCCTCCAATGTACCCACGCCACCTGGCAAAGCAATAAAAGCATCAGCACGGTTAATCATTTCTACCAAACGTTCAGACATACCTGGCACGATTAGTTCCTCTCCGTTTGATGATCCTATAAGATTTTCCTCTGCCAAGGGTTTTGGGACGATTCCTAAAACATGACTGCCTCCCTCCTGTACAGCCTTTGAAACATCCCCATAAGTCCGAGATTGCCTCCGCCATATATTAAGTGCATATTCCTTGCAGCTAAAACTCGACCCAATTCCTGTGCTGCTTCTATGTATTGTGGTTTAGTACCAACAGTACTACCGCAAAACACACAGATGTTTTCAACTCGTCTTCTTGAAGTGGCTTCCATTTTTTTATGTATTTCTTTTTCAATTCTGGATGCCTTCAAAAAGTGCAATGACGGGCTGAATTTATAGAACCTGAAAAAGGGTGAGTCATAATAGCACAAGTATCTTCCAAATGACGATTGTTAGCTAAACAACAAAAGAGATCGTGAAAGGTCAAAAAGTTGGATCATGTCTACGAAAATAAAAATAATTACAATAGAAAATCGAATCAAAGCAATAATTAACGTAACGGAATTGTGTACGCAATACGCCACTTGCTTAGTATAAATTCATTAGAATGACTCTTAAGATTTCATTCTTTATTCAGCCATTGCTAATGAATTGTTTCTTATATTTGCTTGCCAAACACAATTCCTTCTGTCTTAAAATGCTTCGTTTACGCCTTTCCCTACAAAAATAACACACAAAATTAAAAAGTTCACACAAAATATGAAAACAAATCACAACAAATTGCATGGGTTGCCTCCCTGCTAGCGCTGAATTTTTCGTCTTCAGCCAGACGTGAATGAAATCCATATGTTAAGGAGGTTTCAATGTCGTCTTGGATGTCCGATTAAAGACAATCCTGTGAGCGTTGCTTTTGAAGGGTCTCTTCCAACGGTAAAGTGGTAAAAAGAGTTTTGTCTCATTCAGTGCTCGTTCCATCTTTTTAATCTTTGTTGCTCCAGTGGTTCCTGAAAAGAAAGAAAGAAAATCAGGAGGTCTCGTATGATGCTTGACTTGAAATGGAAGTTCCATTCTGTCAAGTTTCTGGTTGATATCTTTGATTTGTACTCCCCAAAACAGCGATGTTTTTCCTGAATGCTCTGGATCTTTATTAAGGTCAGACATTTGCTCCTCCATTTGCTCTGCTTTTTGCTCCACCTTTTCTTCACAGATGTATTTTAGGATTTCTTCATTTAGCTCTTCATCTGTCATCTGTGAAATACATGTTTCAAAATTGTCAACTTGAGGATGAAAAGATGAGTCAGACATTAGGTCTTCATCCTCTGATTCGGGTGAATTGATTGGCTGAGGTAGATCTTCTTCAAACATGTTTGCAAAACAATCTCCAAGATCTTCATTTTGAGGACACAAAATTCCATCCTTATTTGTTGGTGCAGTTGGTACAAACAGTTCAGCTTCATCTTCGTCAGAATCTGAATAATAAAAATCAAATCGAGACTTTGCTGGTTCGGGTTCCTGAACTGATACCTCTGGTTGTTGATACTGCTCAGCCTCCTCCTCTGTTGAAGTGTCATTGTGAAATGATTGGTAATTGAAGGCTTTATCAGTGTTATCTGAAAATGGTTCTTGAGGTATGTAGTTCTGGTTTTCTGTTAATTGTCTGATCTGATCTGTCACTCTCTGTATGGATTCTGTTTGACTCTGAAATTGTGCATCAAATTGAGCTGTCTGGTCTTTGAACATGTGAATCAATTGATCTTCCTCTGATGGTTCTGGTTGTTGATGAAGATCAAAGATAGATGTGGATAAGATGGAAAATGTGGCTCTGTGAAATGTGATGGCTCTTCATAGCATGATTGCCTCCAGAAATTCTCCCACTCTGATCGATATATACATTGATCGCTCGGGTGGTTACTATCACAAATCACACATCTCCCCATTTCGTTCTGATGAACAAATGTAGCATTGCTTGGTTCTGGCATCCAGTGATAATCATTGGGCTGTTCAACAGGCCACAGAAAACCGGACTGTTGCTCCCAGATTTGGGGTGTATCTTCTTCTAAAGCTCGTAATTTCTCAATCTCCCAGTAGTGTTCCATTGTTTAACCACCTGAAAATAAAAGAAAGAAATAAAAATTACAGATAAAAATAAAGAAAATTAGATACAAGTAAATTAGATAGCTTCAAAATTAACAACTCAAGAAATATAAGTCCCCGGCAACGGCGCCAAAAACTTGACCGGCGTAACACACACGTATAACGCAAGCGCACGTATCATTCAAGTAGTATAAAAATATCGATCCCACGAGGACTTAATTCCTACTGTTGTTATTAATTGTTGAATCTATTTATTTACAAATATCTAATTAAAAGGAGAATGGAATTGATTGATTGATTGATTTGTTTGATTGTGGAATTGCTAAATAAAAAAGATAAAAGAAAATACTAAGGAAAATAAAAGACACGAAGATCTAAGGTTGTGATTTCTTTTAATATCATTTTAAAGATGAAGTGGTTATCTTAAAGTTGGTAATATATTGATTTATTAACCTGGAACACTAAATTATGTGTAAGCCTCTGTCGATGGTCAGACACAAATACCTAGTATAATCCAATTGAACCATATGTCTATGTCAACCAAATTACCTAGATTCATTAAGTTCAAGTTCCAATTATGGCTACCCCCGCCCGACAGGTATATTCCTATCCTGTAAGGAAATCTATTAAGGGTTATCTATCCTCAAGGAAGATCGTGGGCTATTGAGTCTAAGGTCTTAAACTTAAAATCCCTATGTCTAGTTCATTTTAAATTTACCTAATCAATTTATTAATGGCCAGTTAATAAAAAGGCATTAAGATTAAGACTCAATAAATAAATCTTTAAATTACCCAAACTATAATCTAACCCTTATAAACCGGTGATATTACAAGTCATCACAACCCCAGATAACTAACACATAATTAGGACTAGTAAAAACTTAAAAGTAAAAGACATAAAGTAAAAATACTGAAAAGTAAAATAAAATAAAAATGCTAAAGTAAAAGGAATTACTTCTACTAAATACTATTTAGATATCTCCCTTAATATAATATATTAACTTCAAATTAAGAATAACCAGCCATAAAGGCGGAACCAAAATAACCTGCCATAAAGGCGGAACAAAATAACCAGCCATAAAGGCGGAACCAAATAACCAGCCATAAAGGCGGAATTAATATTTAATTACCAACCGACCAATCTGGCGGTATCCTTTTTAAGTCAATATTTTAATAGTGAATATATTATTTTTAAGGGAGATTAATCTAAATAGTAACTAAAAGAATTACCTTTTACCCTAGCTGGAGAAATTACCTCCTCATGGTAAATAGTAAAAAAAACTGTAAAAAGTAAAAGGTAAAAATAAATTACTACTACTATTTAAAAGTAAAATTATTATTACTACATAAAGTAATTAAAATGATTTACAAAGTAAAAAGTAAAAATAAGAATAAACTAGAGAGAGAAACTCTCTCTTTAGGAAGAATTCAAGAGAGAGGAAGGTACAACAATTTCTGAAATCTCGAGCTCAATTTATAGGCGCGGATAGGGTCTGGCGTCGTGACGCTGAAGGGTTTCGCGTCGCGCCGCCAGCTACAGTGACACGTGTCACAATGACGGCTTGACACGTGGCGAGGCGGCTAAGAGATCAGATCCTTATCCGATGACGTGGTACTGTTCATGACGTCATTGCTTACGTCATGCTGAGGATGATTGTCGGCAGCATCAGATCGTGACACGTGGTAGCGGCGCATTTAAGCAAGTCCGTTGTGATGGTGACACATGGCACGGCGCACGTTAGCAAAGTCAACTTTTCAAATTCTGACCTGTTGACCCGGCGCACTTTAGCAAAACCGGCGCATGTTGGGCGTCGCGGCGCGCAATGGTCCAGCGTCGCGACGCGCAAAAGACGTAAATATTCCTGTTGACGCATTTTTGTCCGGTTTTGCCCCAAATTGCCTCCAGTGCTGTCCAAACTTTATTTATCTGCAAAATAACAACAAAACACATCAAAACGTTCATAAATCTCGAGAAACAAAACAAAACATTAGGTCAAATGAGTGAGAAATAGTGGTATAAATACCACTCATCAGAGTGCGGCCTTAAATCTCATTTTCCCGGTTCACACCGGGTGGCGACTCCATTATTCTCCGGTTTAGTCCCCCGTGGCTACTCTGTACTCCCGACCGGGCCGCGAGCCCGAGACAACATGCGTCGCCCCAGATCCTGTGTCCCACAATCACCAAAGTTATAGAGCAACTACAAGCTTTGACCAACACTGTGGCCAATCTGACAATACCCCGCACAGTGGGAATAGAAAATAATGAGAATGGAAGGCATGGGGAGCCTCTGAATAGAGTGAGTGAAGAAATCCCTGTGTTTGATGATGACATGGCTGAATATGCCGTGGGAAGGATAGCCGGGTCTCAGGCAGAGTTACAGAAACTCAGAGAACAAGTAGAGTCAGTTACCCACAAGATGAAGGGAAAACATGAAGACCTGTTAGACTATGATGCGATGACTTTCGAAGAACATCTGCCTCTTCAGTTTAAGATGCCTGACATGGCCAAGTTCAACGGAAATGGAGATATTGGGGTCCATCTCTAGCAATATGTTTCAGTGATGAGTTCAGTGGGTTTGTCGAAGTGCCAGGTGCAGAAGATGTTTGGGATGTCACTGGAAGGGGCACCCGTAGTATGGTATAATGGCTGGAGAGAAAGGTCAGGGATGACTGGAGGGCATTAGCATAGGCCTTTCTGAACCAATATGTCACGGACCTGGAGATATACTTGTCGCTCCGTGACCTAGAAAACACCAAACAGAAGTTAAAAGAGAGCTTCAAAGATTATGTGGATCGCTGGAGAGGCCAGTTCTTGAAGATGCAGACACGGCCCTCGGAGAAAGACCGCATTAAGATGATCATTAAGGGCACCAAGCCCTCAATTTATAACAAACTGAGGAGGATGACCTCCATGATTAGCGACTTTCGACAGTTAAGAGAAATCGAGGAAGAGGAAGCCGAGAACAGAAAGTTTTATGGCCATAATAGAAAGATCATTGGGGAGCCTTCAGGGACCAAGCCCGCTCCTACTGAGGTCGCCGCCATCAGAAATATGCGATTCTCCACTTTTGGTAGACCCTTTTTCAAAGGTGTTTGAAAAGCAGAAGAGGCAAGGACTTCTAAAACCCTTAGAACCCAAACCACTTCCAAACCATATGCCATACTACTTCGACCTAAACCTATACTGTAACTTCCATCAGGAAAAAGGCCACGAAACTGACAAATGCGCCTGCCTCAGACATAAGATCTAAAACCTCATTGACACCCATAAGATACCCGACCCAGAAAAAGAACAACTTAACACACACAGAAACCCTCTACCCAACTACCACTCCGTTCCACCACCCACCTATATGATCAACTCCGGCCTGCCCGAAAGCTTTATCCTCCAAACTCTCAACCACCAAGCTTTCTGCATGGGGATATGGGACAACAGTAGTGAAGATGAAACAGAGCAGATGAGTGATTTTTGGGAAAACTTCTCGAGCAGTGACAAAAAGGAGGTTACAAAAGAGGAAAATAAATGGGAAGAAGAACTACTACAGTTGGAGAATCTGACGCTCAAAGAAAGTAAGAAGACGGAAGAAGACGAGACTGCAAATTAGGAAGATGTTTATTTTTCTGACTTATTTAATTGTAATCCTGCATTTATTAACATGCATGACATGAGCATATTTGACATTAACTCAACAAAGATAAATGCATTTAATCTTGGTACATGTGAAAAGCCCAAGGAAATTTCAATTGCAAGTGAGGTTACCTTTGATGAGCGGAAAGAATTAGAGAGAATATTAATAAAATATGCAAAAGTGTTCGCCTGGTTCTATAAAGACATTCCAGGAGTAGACATTGGGATTGCCCAACACATGATACCAACTTATCCGAACATGAGGCCAGTAAAACAAAAGCTTCGAAGAATGAGACTAGAGTGGGCCGAAAAAATAAGGGAGAAGAAGGAAGCATCACTAGCCAAAAAAAAAGACAAAAAGGGGAAGTTAGAGCTTTTCTTGGGAAAATCCAGTATATCAGTCGATTCATTGCAAAGCTAACATTAATATGTGAGCCCATCTTCAAGCTATTGAGGAAGGACCAGCATGTGGAGTGAAATAGGCAATTTCAAGAAGCTTTTGACAAAATCAAAAAATACTTGGTTAAACCGCCCGTCTTGAAACCCCAAGGCCGAGCAAACCCTTGGTGTTATATTCGGCCATAAAACCCGAAGCGCTGGGGGCGATGATGGTACAGGCTGGTGAGACAGGGGTGAAACATGCAGTCTACTACCTCAGTAAGAAGATGCTTCCGCATGAAGCCCGCTATCAAGAGGCGAAAAAAAAACCTGTTTGGCGATGATGTAGGCTAGCTGGCCAAGTTCATAGCCCGTAACATCGTATATGCCACATCACATAGTGACGAACAATGGAGTCCACTTTCAGAAGTACGAGATGGAGGTAGTGTTACCAGTAGAAATAGTGATACAGTCAATACAAGTACTAGCAGAGGCAGGATTGCCTCAGCAGGAATAAGCCTCGTAGAGGTTCGAACAACTATCATTATTGGATGAGAAAATGATAAGGGCCTTGTACCACATAGGTTGGCCAGAGCGTTCAACAAGAAGGTGCGTCCCACCAAGATCAGAGAAAGTGATCTAGTGCTCAAGCAGTCGAAGTCATTGATAATGGACCCGAGGGGAAAGTTTAGGCCCAATTGGGAAGAGCCCTACCTAGTTAAGAAAATGATGGGGAATGAGATAGTGAGACTGTTAGATTTGGAAGGGAACGAGTTCACCAAGCCCATCAACGTGGACATGCTGAAACAATATTTTGCATAGAAAAAAAGAGAGAAAAAGAAAAAAGAAAAAAAATGAAAAGCTCGTTGGGTTGAAAATCCGCAAAGGACACCCAAGAAAAATATAAAGCATGAGTGAGCAAGAAAAATGGCTAATTGTAAAATCTGTGAGAAACAATTAGTGACATACGTACCATTGCAATACGGTTTATTTCCTACATATGTACTAAGAAGTAATGCAAACGTCTTTATTGAAACAAATGTTCAAGATGTTCATAGATTGCATAAATTCCAGCTAACTGGGAAAGATTAGAGTCAAGGGATTACAAATCACGTATTTTGTATTCTTATATGCTGAACCAAGGTCAGAAGATATAGGAGAAGAACTCCAAGAATGGAGAGGAACCTCAGGAATGAGGACGAGCGAAGAGCCTCGAGAATGAGGACAAATCTGGAAAAAAAGGAAAAAAAAGAAAAAAAAAAAAAAGAGAGAAAAAAAAAAAAAAGAAAAAAAAAAGAGAAAAAAAAGAAAGAAAAAAGAAAAAGAAAGAAAAAATTTTAGCTCGCTAAGTTGAAAACCTGAAAAGGGGACTCAAGCAAGATAGAGCAAGTCCGCTTAGTTGAAAATCCGAAAGGACAACTTAGGTAAAAGATAGAAAGGACTTGTGACTCAATGGACGAAGCGTAAGGCATTACCTTTTCCGTATCCTCAAGACAGCAAATGAAAGCTTCTGGAATCGAAAGACATGATTTTCAGTATCCGAGAAGGATAGTAAGAGAAAAATGCAAGTCGAGAATGGCAGCAGACTCCTTAGGGAGATGGCATATTTCGAAATCTGGGAATCAAAAGACATGATCCCAAAAGATGAGGTCACTTTCACAAATGCGTAATCCACCTTGACCCAGTGCAGGTAGCGAAGACCAGAAAGCTGAGCCAGGTCTGAGGGTGACCAGTCTACCACCCCGTGAATAAGGGACACGACGAGATCTTGAGCCATGAGACCGAAGAGAATTGAGCAATCACTGGAGGAGAATAGGCAGAAGGAAACTGTAAGCAGGCCAAGGGGGCGACCAAAGACTTTTTATAGGCAAATGGCACCCAAGGCCAAAAGGATTCCTCAAGGAGTGAAGAAAACCCTCTAGCGCAAGGAATACCTAACCGAAGATGACATCAAGCCAATATGACAAAGAAAACCCATCGGAATAGGGAATGCATCCATGCATACATGTCGCATACACACAATTTTTGTTTTGTATTCACAGGTTTTAAGGAAAAAACGGTGAGGACAGGCAACTCCAAGAATGGAGAGGAATAGAGGAACCTCATAATGAATCCTAGGGTCGAGGCCCACATTATCAACAGTTTTGGGAATGAATCCCAGGGTCGAGGCCCATATTATCGACAGTTCAGGAATGAATCCTAGGGGTCGAGGCCCACATTATCAACAATTCATGAATGAATCCTATGGGGCGAGGCCCACATTATCCACAGTTTTGGGAATGAATCCCAGTGTCGAGGCCAACGTCATCAACATTTTGGAAATGAATCCCAGAGGTCGAAGCACCTCATCATCATGGAAAAAAATCCACAGTGGATCGAAAAGTCACGCAGATGGACCAAAATGCCATCACCCATTCAATTCAGGAATAAATCCCAGAGGTCAAAGCGCCTCAGAGATCGAAGCATCTCACACCCAGCACGGTTCAGAAATGAAGCCTATAGGTAGAAGCACCTCACCGTCAGTTCAGGAATAAATCCCAGAGGTCGAAGCGCCTCAGAGATCGAAGCATCTCACACCCAGCATGGTTCGGGAATGAAGCCCAGAGGTCGAAGCACCTCTCTGTCAGTTTGGGAATAAAGCCCAGAGATTGAAGCATCTCACACCCATCATGGTTTGGGAATAAAACCCAGGGGTCGAAGCACCTCGCCATCCACTCAGCACAGTTCGAGAATAAAGCCCAGAGATCGAAGCATCTCACACCCATCATGGTTTGGGAATAAAGCCCAGGGGTTGAAGCACCACGCCATCAACTCAACTCAGTTTTAGGAAGAAATCCCAGAGATCGAAACATCTCACACCCAGCATGGTTCGGGAATAAAGCCCAGGGGTCGAAGCATCTCTCCATCAACTCAGCACAGTTCAGGAATAAAGCCCAGAGATTGAAGCATCTCACACCTAGCATGGTTCGGGAATAAAGCCCAGGGGTCGAAACACATCGCCATCAACTCAACTTAGTTCGGGAATGAAGCCCAGGGGTCGAAGCACCTCTCTGTCAGTTTGGGAATAAAGCCCAGAGATCGAAGCATCTCACACCCATGATGGTTCGGGAATGAAGCCTAGGGGTCAAAGCACCTCGCCATCAACTCAGCACAGTTCGGGAATAAAGCCAAGAGATAGAAGCATCTCATACCCAGTATGGTTCGGGAATAAAGCCCAGGGGTTGAAGCACCTCGCCAAACTTAACACCTCATCGGATTTAGACTCACTAGGCAGCCTCGGATTCGCTCAGCTGCTGTTTCAAACCTTAGCCTCGGATAAACCCCAAACACCTGCAACCGGGCCATTACCCTGCAACCACACAATCGGCCCAAGACCCCATGCAATCCATCCACCCGCCCAAGGCCCATACAATCCACCATGCACGCCCAAATCTTCCCAAATAAATAAAATCCCATGCATTCCACATGCTAAAATCCCCTCAAATCACTTTCCAATTTAACAAGATTGGAAATCCCATCTTTTCCAAATAACAAGATTTGAGATATCCTCATCACCAAATTTATGAGATTATTTCCCAAAATAAACTCCCTAAATCAACATGATTTGTTTCCTTGTTTAGAGAACCCTCCAAATCATTTAAAAGAGAGCCCAAATTATCAAAGTTGAGGAAGCTTGGAAAACACTTCACAAAAAAAAACCCTAGGAGACAAACAATCTTCCACAGAAAAAAAAAATGAAAAAAGAAAACCTTAGGAGACCGAAACAAAAAGAAAACCAGAAAGAGACAACCAAAGTAACAGTGGCGAGAACCAACAAAGTAATAACGGTATGAACAAAAGCAACATCGACGTGAACAAAGGCAGAGACCAAATGTGAAAGACGTGAAACAGAAAATAGAAACAGTGAAAATAAAAAAAAAAAAAACGAAACACCGAAACCAAGAAAAAAAACCCATTATCGAAAAACAAACAACCAAACCAGCCTTCATCGAATAAACAACCAAAAGAGCCCAAAATCGTAAAAACAGCAGCCCCAAAATTATGAAAATAGCAGCCCCAAAATCGTGAAAACAGAAGCCCTAAAACACCAAAAACAGCAGCCCAAAAACACCAAAAACAGCAGCCAAAACACTAAAACAGTAGCCCAAAAACACCAAAAAATAGCAACCAAAACAACCAAAAACAGCAACCAGAAAATAGTAAAATGGCAACCAGAAACAGCAAAACAACGAGTGAAACAGTGAACCAGCAATCCTTCCGGCGACGGCCTAACGTACTTCCGAGAAAGAAACTTAAAAGGTAAGACCTGAGGGCACTATTTACCATATTTATTTTATAGTTCCGGACGCTGCGTCCCTGGCTGGACGTGAAATTTGTCCAGTCGGGTATGCGAAGTCCTACATCAAAGACGACCAAATTTATGATCACATTCTTTTATTTCTTCGGCATTTTGTTATTTATTTATTTTTATCTATTTAGTGATATCCTTTTTTATTTATTTATTCACTTTCATCGTTATTTTACTATTTTACATTTATTTTGTTATTTATCTTTTCATCGTTATTTTATTATTTTGCCTTTTATTTTATTTATTCATGTTGGTGATTATCCGCATATGCATGGTTATATTTTTAATGTCCGTTTACATTGTATTGATGATTATGCATGTTATTATCCCTTGCGGTATATCAGATGGAAACCCAGACTAAATTCAGTAGCCGAATCTGAATGGACGGTAGTGCGGTCTGTACTTGGGATACAACTCCATGTACCACTCGGGAAATATTCATATATGCGTGATTAACCTCTTTTTATTTGCTATTTATTTATCGACGCTTTTCCCGCTTATCTTTGCTTATTATAGTTTTCGTTACCGCATCTTGTACTTCTTAATTTAATATGCTTTTGGAATCATGTTATTGTGATTATTATTTGCTTAGGTATGTTATTATATATTTATTTGCTTTTATGTATCAATTGCATTAAGACTTGGCTATACCATTGTGTGAACCCGTCCATTATACTGGCATAAGTAAGGGACCATTCTGAACCCAACGGTTTGAGGTCTTCCCTTGCGAGGGGTGAGTGCGGCCTTAAATCTTTTCCTAGTTCACGCTGGGTGGCTACTCCTTTATTCTCCGGTTTAGTCCCCCGCGGGCTACGCCGTACTCTTTACAGGCTGCGAGCCCAATAGTATCGTGGTCGCCAAGCATCATAAGCATAGCGGTAAATCCCGCTTCGCTCCTACAGCCACATAATTGATGGTTGGCATGAGGTGAGCCATGCCTTCCCTCGCATTTTCTAGAAGATTATCCACCCCAATGTGTGGATTGAAGCTTTTTTGGAAGAAGAAGCCGTAAAGCCCCTACCACGATAGACACTGGTCTTTTTCTGAGGGCCCTCATCAAGGCATTCCTCAGGGGCCTCACCCATGACCTGGTGAATGCGTCTTTTTAGAGGCCTTGGCACTGGGGTTAGAGTTTGGGAAGTTTGTGTAGATGGAATTTGAGGTTGTCTTGATGGAGGTGTTTTAATGATTCAAGTGGCGGGAGTCGAGGCTTGATAAGTGCATGAAAATGTACTTTGAACATCACTAATTCAGCTTTATTATCAAGTATTTAATCTTATTTATAGTTTATTTTATGTTTTATTATTAGAAGGCAATGGAACATGATATTAGAGCAATTGTACGTGTTTTTGGAGCTTGCAGATGCATAAGAAGCACGTGGGAAGAGCACAAACACATAAAACATGTCACTAGAAAAATCTTTTGGCGTTGCGACGCTGCCTCAGCTGTACTCCATACTATTTTCTCGAGAGTTGGGCACCGCAGCACCATTTTTCGACTCCACGGCGCCCTGGTAGATGCCCATAAACTTAGTTTAGTCGTATTTTACATGTACAAGGACTCCAGGACTTCCCTATATATACCCAAGCTCGTTCAAAACCCTAAAGAGGAGAAGAAATTCACAACAAAGAGTAAAAATCACATATTTGAGAGAGAAGAAGATGAAGCTTCAGGCCAGACAGACTGTCTCTCCGATTCCTTCAGACTATGTCTTTCTTTTCTATGGAGAACTAATCTCCTAGGCAAAGGTATGGATGAACTTTTGTACTTAACTTTTTATATTCATATTTTTTATTTCTGAATGATCTTCAACATTTAATACAATTGATGTTTCGTTATTCTCTATTATCTTTTAATTATAATCTAGAGATTGTGTTTTACTGATTTTTATATAGGATTAGTCATGTTTTTTCTATGTGTGATTGGGGAACCCAATTGTAACTGGTATTATTATTTTATGAGTTAATATTCTGCTGCAGTATTGCCTGTGGGTATATTGTCGATGTTAGATAGGTCATAACGATAACATAATGTGTTGTTAACATAGAGAAAACAATTCATCAATTATCTTAGAATTTAATGTGTTTTAAATTAAAATATCTTCCGATTATTGGTTTGGGAAATGAAACCCTCAATTGAGTAATAAAAGGAATCAACTACTGAATATATAGACTTGATACAAGAGGGATTCCCGATGCTTTGTTGCTTTTCTCTATTGATAATTCCTACGCGTTTTTCATAATCTTTAATCTAAACTGCCAATTCAATTATTTTCTTTAATTAAGTTATTGCTGACGTTCGTACTAAGTGGTTCAGTTCTTTCGTAACCATCTCTCTGAGGAATCGACACCCCAACTATACTGCGATAATCGCAAGTATTTTTTGGGCGTATTAAAATTTTGGCGTCATTGCCGGGGAGACAATGTACGATCAAAAGGAGCATGTTTTCTTAGTTAACATCAAAGCAGTAACTTCGTTCCATCTTTTCTTTTTATTTATTTATTTTATTTTAGTTTTAGCTTTAGTTTATATTTTAATCTTTAACTTTAATTCTTTTATTTTTGTTTCTTGTTTTTATCCGTGTTAGAGTGTATGCCTAGACTTAGGGATCGGTTTGATAGATTTGTTAGAATTGAAGAGGAAGATTCTGATTCAGAAAGTCTGTTTGATAATCTTTTTGCCAAACCATCTACATCTAGCACACACAACATGAGTGATTACAAGAGGCCACCCATTAGGTCTCTTGAGGAGTAACTCCATCCCACTCGCACAGCTACACCATCGTGCATAATGTTTCCCCCCAATACACCACATATAGACTTTAAACCTGGAATGATACAGTATCTTCCAACCTTTCATGGTTTGGAGAATGAGAACCCTTATGTGCATATTAGGGAGTTTGAAGAGGTTGTAGCAACCTTTCATGACCAATTTGGGACTACATACATAATTAGACTTAAGTTCTTCCCTTTTGCCCTTGAAGATAGAGCTAAACGCTGATTGTATTCTTTGAGACCTCGTTCAATAGGATAAGAGGTGAGATGACATAGATATTTTTCAATAAATACTTCCAACACCATAAGACTAATGCTTTGAAAAGATAAATCTCTACTTTCTCCCAAAAAGACAGTGAAGCCCTTTATCAAACATGGGAGAGGTTTAAGGAGATGCTAGGTATTTGTCCTCACCATGGGTATGAGAGTTGGCACTTAGTGAGTTACTTTTATGACGGTCTAACCTCTAGGGAGCGTCAATTCGTTGAGACGATATGCAATGGTGAGTTTATACGAAAGGACCCTGACGTGGCACTCGAGTACTTAAATGACCTAGCCGAAAAATCTCACACTTGGACTGGACCTAATGCCTTGGATAACACTGATATGACATGTTCCACTCCTTCTAGCGGAGGCATACACCACTTTAGGGAAGATGATAGTTTTAAAGCACATATTGAGCTATTAACTAGAGAGATAGGGGCATTAAAAGCCAAAGATAGCAAAACTATGCATGCGGTAGCCCAGTTAAAACCTCAAGGGCTATGTTTTATGTGTAAAAGGATTGATCATCTGCCCAAGAGTGTCTTTTATATGGTGAGATGAGGGAAATGTATGAGGAAAAATGTAATGCCTCAATGATGTACCAGAAACCTTATACACCGTATTCATATACTTATAATCATGGTTGGAGGAACCACCCAAATTTCAGTTAGAAACACGAGTCTCAACAACCCACTCAAACACCACAGCCTAGAGGTTACAGTGCTCCCCAGTATCCCACACCTACCATTCCTAGAAATTCTTTAGAGGACACTGTGCACATATTTATAGAGGCCCATAGTAAAACTAATCAAAGGTTTGAGTCATTAATAGCTCATGTGGTTGAAGAAAATAAGGAGATAAAGAGTCAAGTCTCTAAATTAACTAACGTGTTAAGTGTGCAGGAGTCAGGAAAATTCCCATCTAAGGCACAACCAAATCCACAAGGGCAAAACATGGTACATGTTGACCATGAAGCATCTAATGTAAAATGTGTTAATGCCATAACCACTCGGAGTGGTAAAGAGATAAATGTACAGGTAACTCCCAACACTAAAGGTGACACCATAAGTAGTAATGCATATATTCTTCACGAAGAACAAGTGGAGCAGAGCCAGTTCGAATACATTTCCCTCAAGCTCTTAGGCCTACTACGAGAGCTACAGACTCTAATGGTGAGATCCTAGAACATTTAAAGCAACTAAAGATTAACCTTCCTCTATTACATGTGATCAAACAGGTTCCCACATATGCAAAGGTTTTGAAGGACCTATGCACCATGAAGAGAAAGCATCATGTGAAGAAGACTGCATTCCTGACAGAGCAAGCAAATACAGTAATTGAGCAGAGGACTCCACCAAAATACAAAGATCCAGGAGACCCCACCATTACTTGCCACATTGGCACATATGAGTTCGGTCAAGCTTTATTAGATTTATGTGCTAGTGTTAATCTTATGCCATATTCTATCTATATGCAGCTAGGACTTGGAGAGATTAAACCTACATTTGTGGTTTTATAATTAGTTGATCACTCTATCAGAACACCGTGGGGAGTAGTTGAAGATGTTTTACTACAAATCGATAAATTCTACTATCCTATTGATAATCGGTGAATAACTTTCTCTTAAATGAGAGCTCGTAAAAGCCTATCCACCCATGTATATCCAAGTAGATACTTTCCTTTTAATAAGGTAACCTAAGATCTATCGACTCTGGGATCCGGTAACTGAAGGGTATCCGTTTCAGAGTAGCATTATCAAGCTGACATTATGGGTTCTTGAAAATAATATTTATCTCGCGCCCAGTAGATGATTCTGGTAGTGGCCCCTCCACACACCTCTCCATATGTACAAGCTTCCATTCCCGACAACCGTACATTCCCAACTTGCCATAAGGGTATCCTAGTCAACACCACTTGAAGATGATCTACATCTAAGTCCTCCATCGACTCAAAACTACTGCCTACGTCCTCTACAATCCTTAATACACTTTTAAGTGGAAACCACATAGGGTCTAGCCTACCAAAACCTCCACTATCCCACTCAGACTCACTTCCATCTGACATCTTAAGAATATTCCAGAAACATGTCTCTCTAATAAATTTCCTTCCTAAAACAAACTAAAACCACCCTAATTCACAAACACAACTCAACCTACAAGTCTATATTCTCACAGATCAAACCAACTTAATCTAGGAAGAACATCAAGAAAAAATTCATGAACAAGTAATGAACAAAGGCATTACCTCAAGAGAATGCTTTCCTCAATGCCTCAAGAGCTTGGTAATTTTGGAATGACTAAAGTCTGGTCCTACATCCAATATATAAAGCCAAAGTGGCCATGTGTCACCCTCAAATTCACTTGTACTGCGTGAAAACCCTTTTCCCGCCATAGATAATAGTTCATCTCTCGTCCGGTCATATCAAACATGCCTACAATTGTGTTCTACTAACACTTAATAGACTCTTCAATTTCAACACCTAAAAACTCTTCACTCATCCCAATCGACTGGAAGTTATTGGACCTTCACCGGGTCCGGTCGATTGAAGACATCTCCTACACCTTCATTAGGTTCAGTCGACTCAAAATATCTCATGGGCCTTCATCTGGTCTAGTAGACTAAAAGATCTCTTGGACCTTCATCTGATATAGTTGACTGAAGACCTCATATGGACCTTTATCAAGTCCAGGAGACTAAAGACATCTAATGGACCTCCATCTGGTCCAGTTGACTAAGACCCCTCATGGACCTCCATCTGGTCCAGTCGATGTTGGGTTTCTAGGTTAGTCCCAAGACCGATTCAAGCATAGAAACATGTGTGAATAGTTATAAAAGAATGGTGGAATCATACTTACAATGATCGGATTTGTGATGCGAGGAACAACAAAAATCCTTGAAGCTCTCGGCAATGGTGCTCCTTTGTGCTCCTCCATTTTCGGTTAACTCCATGGATGAATCTCCAAGCTCCAAGCTTTGTGTTGTGATTCCATGCTCATGAGTTTATTTCCCTATCACCTTGGATGACTCTTCATGTGCTAGCATAAGAAAAATTTGCCACAAAATTTCTTGTTCTTGTTCCTGTTCTTTCTCACGGTTTTGGCAAGCCAAAAGGGAGAAAGAATTGGCCCTAGGCCGAGAGGATGAGGGAGAGGAGAGAAGTGGTTGTGTTGGTTGTGTTTTGGTTTCCAAAACCTAAATGAACTTATCCAAAAGTGTTATCAAAATTTTGGTATTAAGCTTTCAAAAAGTCAAACAAAAATTTGGAGCCAAAATGGCAATAAATGCCTACAACCACTCATGTCATCATTCACATCAATCAATGATGACAAGCATCACTTCACTCAAAGTGATGTGACTTCCATCACTTGATTGACTAATGATTTGACGCTAGATGTGACTTGTGGGCCGCACTTGAATTCGAAATGCGAGTGGGCCCGCAAACACTCTCGGGCTCGGGTTCGCTAATTCCGAATTAACGAATTTTCCGTTGCGACGTAATTAAATCAAATTCAATTAAATAATTTTGCCTAGCAAAATTACTATTCACGTCGCTAGCGAATTAATTCTAAATTAACTCGTTCGCCCGAATTAAAATCTAATTTTAATTCTGCGTCGAAATCCAATTTCGTATAATATATCGAATATATTATTTTATCGATTAATTCCAAATTAATCGTTCTCTCTCTTTAAATAATATTTTATCTCAGATAAAATATTTCCGTAATTAATCCCAAATTAATTTTATCTCTCTTATAATTAATCCCAGATTAATAAAGTGCGAGTCATACGTCATCGGTGAATCTTCGGGAAGCGACCCATGAGATCCCCAGATATGTTGGCAGTAAATCCGGTCGTCGGACTATCCGAACACGTACGTACCTAGTAATACGTTTTTACCGATTTACAAGACATGATTGGCTTCTAGCAAAACACCGTGCCTACCCGATTCTCCAGAAATATTCTTAAAGGAATATGTGATCTATATCAAGCGTAGTATACGTAGTATTACGTATTGCGATCCAGCATTAGATGTCACGTGCAAGGCCTGAGGCTGGAATTGTGTCTGCCCCGTACGAAGCACATATCGGATCTCTGGTAACTAGTCTCTATAATCAGATAATCATGACCTAATCATATTATCCCGATGATTGCAGTATAAAAGAGCACCAGTTCCGTATCCTACGTGATCATCATCTCCACTATGACTAGAGTGATACTTCCATCTCGACATCACACCCAATACACTACGATTCTCAATATACCCAGAAGAGGCGTACACTGAACCTGTTAAAGCCCTGGATGACCAAAACCAAAGTATATTGATTGTCGCAAGTATTAGCGGTGTAAGTCTCAGGTTAAGACCAAATACACCTACCCTAATTCGGACTTCCATAGACACATAGTCATGCTACCAATGGAATTCCGAGGGGTCTATCCAGAGCGAAGTTGTTCCCGTACCATCGGTAAACACAACCTCCTATTACACTTGCATGAGTATCATATACCTAAATATATGAGAACTATGCCGTTATGCTCCCACAACGCGCACAAGTGTAATACTAGTCTTTTACGCATTATCGATGTCCAATCTCGATAATACTCTGACTAGGGATATTTAATGATTAAACCTTCGTGGATTGATACTGTCTCATATCATCTCAATCCAGAACTAATCATATGGACCTTTTATCATTTATATATCTTGGTAATCTAATTACAAATGATAAAAGAGCAATTTCCTTTGTCACATGTTAATTTGTACAACAACACCATGATCTGTACAAAT
Source organism: Zanthoxylum bungeanum (assembly GCA_019454045.1). Lineage (NCBI taxonomy): Eukaryota > Viridiplantae > Streptophyta > Magnoliopsida > Sapindales > Rutaceae > Zanthoxylum > Zanthoxylum bungeanum. Next base: position 91,409 of record SKCR01032161.1, read on the forward strand.
AGTGATGCTATGGGTCATAATTGTCCAACAGTCGAATGAAGACTCCTCATGGATCTCCATCCAGTCTATTCAAATAAAAACATCTACTAGACCACCATCTGATCTAGTCACCTAAAGATGTCTCATGGACCTTCATCTGGTCCCGTCGACTGAAGACGTCTCTTGGACCTTTATCTAATCCAGTCAACTGAAGACGTCTCCCGGACCTTCATCTAGTCCAGTCGACTGAAGACATCTCTTGGATCTTCATCTGGTCTAGTCGACTGAAGACATCTCATAGACCGTTAATCGGTCTGGTCGACTGAAGACATCTCATGGACCTTCGTCTGGTCCAGTTGACAGGACATTCCCCAGGACTTTCATCTGCTGCAGTCGATTAGAATTGAGTCGACAGAACCATTACTTGGTATAATAATCTTCACTCAAGCCAACTATGGCTTCTTGGACATCCACCGAGTCCACTCGACATTAAGTCGACTCGAAAGTGACATTGCCCATTCTAGTTGACTCGACTAATCTGTACTGAATACTCTCTAAGATAACAACATTGACTTGGAGAGTGGGGGACAAACTGTTAGGGTAAAATATGGCCCAACGCCATCTGATTGGATTGGCCCTATCAACTGGGCCTTGATCTCTATGGAGATCCAGTCGACTGGACCTTGGCTTGCCTCTGAAGTTCAATCGACTAGACTTGACTGCTGGCCCGCGATGAATTTCCAACCGACTAGAATTCCACTCGACTAGATAAGTCTAGTTGACTTGTACCATATTGGCACATGCCCGATATCCAGCCATTATACTTGGAATAGTAGAATTCGAGCCGACTAGCCGGAAACCTTCTCCATATTATTCAATTATCCAGCCGACAAGATCTTGTCTACACACACCAAGTCCTACTCATACTAAGACTCAAATCCCTTCTTTTACGGGATAACTCTCAAGAAATTCAGGATTACTCAAAATCCTAAAAGGATTGCAACTATCATTCATTTGAGTTCAACTTGGTTTCCTTAATAGGAATCTGAGTCCTCATAGGACTAAGATACTTAAATCTATAAATAAATGGGACCCCAAGACTACAAGTTCATTCAAGCTCTCGCTCACAAACTTGAGACTCAAATTCATTGCCCTCACTCCACCCAGACACGCTCTCCCCACCGCCCTCACGACATGTAAATCGAGATACAAGGTTTCACTCTTGCCTTGTTCTCTTTTAGACCACCATTATCACCACTAACTTTAGAGTCGGAGTGTTCACGACAACCACCATACCGATGCTCAGCCACTCTACATTCCCTTTTTGTCTTTGTTTTGCAGGATTGTTGGTGCCCTTTTCTGTTCAACAATCGATTGTGGACCGAAAGTGAAATTCATCATCCACAAGAACATGTCTGAATTTTCTCTTCGACAAGTCATATAAAATCATAGATATTTGAGTTTTCTTTCTGGGGAACTTGAATCTCCTCCATCCACAATCAGAGGAGAGAGTTATGACCAAAATACCGAAAATTATACAAATTAGGAAACTGCATAATAAATATGGAATTTACAAGAATTTTACCAATTTTTTGCTCAAATTTCTATATTATGAACCCTAGCTATAGATGGTAATGGTTGGATATTCGACCATTTTGGACATATCCGAAACCGAAACCAAATCTAGTATCTGATACTTATGTATAACTAAAACAATTCGTATCGCTATCCATATTTGAAACTGATCGAAAATTTTGATATTCAAAACAGATTGAAATAATCAAAAATTAAAAAAAAATGATAAAATTTGAAAAATTAAAAAATTAAGAAACTAAATTAATTAATTACTTATTTAAAAGATTAATTAAGTTTTATAATTAGTTTTATTACATTTTTTATTTATTTTTGGTCGGATATTGGATATCCGATATCCAAAATACTAAAATCATAATCGACCAATATCCATTTCAGATACCTAATTTTATATCCAAAATCCATACACTATCCATTAAACTTTGGATAATTAATATTTTTTTAGTTGGTTATAATCAGGATATATAATTTTCATCCCTAACCAATAAAATAAAGAATATTAGTACATTTAACATTCAAAGACATAAAAGCAAGGGATATAAATAATAGAATACCCATAAAAATATATAATAATATCTCCACTCATCACTAGGGGTGATCACGGTTTCGGGTCAAACCGCAACCCGACCCGAACCGCACTGCGCGGTTTGAAAAAAAATTAAAAATGATTTCGGGTCAATCGGAACCGAACCGCGAATTTCGGGTCGGTGTGCTGTTTTGACCCAACCGCGACCCGAACCGCCTAAAACCGTAAATTTTGACTCAAACCGCGACTCGAACCGCCTAAACCGCCGACCCGCGTTCAAATTAGATATTATTTTATATGTTTCTTATTATTTAATCATGAAGTTTAAGATATTCAATGATCATATGACAATATGCAATGTATAAATGAAAATTATGTATTTTAAACACACAAAATTTCCTTAAAAAAATTTATAATCTAAACCGCCGACCCGAACCGCCCAAACCGCTAAACTGCCAACCCGAACTGCCGCGGTTTTCCTTATAAAATTTGCGGTTTCGGTTTCTAATTTCCCAAACCACCAACCCGCGCGGTTTGAAATGAAAAACGAAAAAACCGACCCGAACCGCACCGCGAACACCGATACTCATCATTACTAATTTGTGCCACCGAACTGAGAAATATGTCATTTAAAATTCTATTTACCGTATTCTATACATATATACACACACACATACATATATACACACACATACACATACATACATACATACATATATATACACACATACATATATATATACACACATACAGATACACACATACATACATACATACATATACAGACGTGTATATATATAATGTGTAAAGAAGAGTAACATGTTTCTATGTAAATTTCAACATCCAGACACCTGATCATGGATAAATTTGATTATAATTTTGTTAATTATTCATGCGTAATTGGCGCGTGTACTTTTATGTCCATATGTACGGTCAATATATATATATATATATAAATTAATATGTTGTATATTATTAGTAACTAATCACAATGCTTTCTTGAGCTAAAAGCTCATATTAGAAGACTAACAAAAAAAAAACACGAGTTAATATATAATTCGGTATAGGAATTAGGATTTTCTCATAGCTCTTATGAATTTTTTAAAATTCATTTTATTGTTTATTATTCAACAATCGCCGCATAAATTTTATTATGGAGAGACTGAGAAACCTTGGTAGAAATTGTGGGTGGTAATTTGGGTTAGGATTCGTTTATTTGTTCGATTTGATTCGTTTTAAAGCGAATATTGGTTTGAAAAAATTGATTCGTTTAATAAATGAGCTAATTCTTTTACTAGTTATTGTTATTTTTCAATTAAGATTTGATGAATTATGACTAATTATTATACAAAAAAATAATATTGTCGATATTTGGTGAGATATTTTTGGTAAATATATTAATTACATATTTCATATGTATATATTTATGAAAAATTAATGTAAATAAATTATGGTAAATTATGTTATTGAATACTATTATGACTAAACGAATATTCGTATTCGATTTATTTAATAAACGAATCGAATACGAATCATGATATTAGGATTCGTTTAATAAACGAATCGAATACGAATCCATCATATTTGATTTGATTCGTTGATTCGTTTTGACAGCCCTACCTAGAAGGCTAAAAATATTATACCTTCAGATTGAGACCTGAGAACCAATGTTGTGTGTGCTGAGGCTGTAGCATCTGGGTGTGTGTGCCATGAATCATCAGACTAGACTTGAATTTCTCCAGCTCTGTGGCTTGAAATGGGGGAAAAAACTCACAGCAAGAAGTGTTGGACTGTGTGTCACTCTGCAACTTATCCTTAAAGGCTGATCAAAGATTAGACAATCACAACTACATAAAATATGATCAGCCAATCATTTAGCATTCCAAGAAATCGTCAATCATTTTACATCCTATAAACATCTGAATTTCAGTTAACAGAAAAGTCCCCAGCCAGGCTCCTTTCACTGCTCTTCTCAACAAGTGCACCCATCAGCCCAAGTGATATTTCTTCATATTCTTGCCATGGGAGAAGCTAACGTTTCCGAAATCGATCATGTTGCCATTGGTGAAGATGGTTTTTTCACCAATTGCAGAAACAATATGAAGTCAAATGGGCTATGTGATGTGCTTAAATTTTGTCTCGTAAAATATGCCATAAATGGAGCTGACAGAGTGTTCAAAGATAAAAAATCCAGGAAAAGCAATTATTTTGCTAATGGCCTGAATGAGGAGGCAATGTTGCATGGCAATCTTCGAGCGCAACAGCAGAGTGGAAAATATAAATTTGGTACTAATACTGTGCTTGAATCAAGCAGAGATCGATTCAATGGCACGAATGCCTGGGACAATGAGTACATGAATGTGTCAAAAGTGGTAAATTCTTCTTCAGGTGGAATCATTGAATTTCCTCTGAATCTTCTTGCTTTCTCTGCATTGTCAATGATAAAATTTGCTGTATTTCAGTTCAATCTATTTCTTAATTTTGTTTCATTTCCAATTTGGTTTTCATATTCTTCTTTGATGTTCTTGTTATTTCCATTTCATTCTCTAAGGCAAGTTAGAGGGTATCTAATGACAAAAATTTTGAGAATGTTGGGTGTCTCAGGGAATATTATTACTATGAAAGCCATCAGATTTGGGTCTGCTTTCGTTTGGTCAATTTATGTCTGCTTCATAATTTTAGGAATGTTAGCTTCTGGGTTTCTGTTTGGTGGCATTTTGATGAGATGCCTGTTAGAGAAGCCTATTCAGGCAACAGAAACCCTGAATTTCGATTACACGAAAACTAGCCCCGTTGCATTCGTGCCTGTCATGTCTTATCATGGAATGGACAATCCTTCAAGTCTAATTGTTAAAGACAATGTTGAAGCTGGAAAGGATGCCGATCCTCGTGCAATTCCTTTCAATCACAAATTGCAGCTCACTGTTTCATTGACAGTTCCTGAATCTGAATACAACAGAAACCTTGGTGTTTTCCAGGTATGAACTATGATCCCTTTCACAATTTTCCAATCCTAGTGGATTTTTCAATTGAATGAATTGATACTTTTAATTTTTGAAGGTGAGAGTTGAGTTCCTGTCAGGAAATGGCAAGGTAACTGGCAGCTCAAGCTACCCCTGCATGCTGAAGTTTAAAAGCCAACCAATTCAATTTATTGAAACCATTATTAGAAGTGTTCCTCTTATTGCTGGTTTCCAATCTGAATCACAAATCCTAAACATAAAAATGAGTGAATTCAAAGAAGGACTTGAACCTACAGCATGCTTGAAAGTGATTCTGGAACAGCGAGCAGAATACAAAGCTGGTGCTGGGATACCTGAGATATATGCAGCATCATTGACAATTGAATCCAAGCTTACTAATCTGAAAAAGATAATTTGGAATTGGAGGAGAACAATGTTTATTTGGACTAGCTTTGTGTGTTTTATTACAGAGTTGCTGATCGTTCTATTAGCTTATAGGTCTATGATCATTCCAAGAGGAATGCCAAAGATTGTTTATGCTAAAAAGGGTTCTGCTTTGAACTATATTCCTTGGTACAAAAGCATCTGAATTGGGGCCAAGTGATTTCCAAGGATTTTGAAGAGGAAGAATTGTGAAGAAAATGAATAAATTTTCTAACTGCAATAAGAATCAGCACATGTACTACACCATTTGTTTCATTTTTCCTACTGCTTTTGGGTATTTCCACTTACTCCTACATTTTTAATAATATCACATTACCTTTTGTTATCAAATTGGTAGTCTCGTATTTGCACACTTAGGTCGATTCTGTCAATTTTGAATCGACCTTCTAATCTCAAATGCTGCATAAACATTGATACTACTATAAAACTACCAAAAGATGACGGTTGTAAGTAAAAAAAGATAACGATTTTAAAATTATCATGTTAAATAAGACTGAAACATTTAATGACTGTTATTTTAACCATCATCTTTGTTAACATATAATGACGATTTTTTTAATAAAACCATAAATTATGACGGTTGTTATAATAACAGTCATATTTTTATTACATAATATGATGGTAATTTTATAATAACCGTCATCTCATGTGTAAATTGAAAAAAAATAAAAATATGATATTTTTTAACTGTAATAACTTATCTAAATTTATGCAATTACATGGGTAAGATATCAACAATTACCTATAAAGATACATTCTCTTATTTGATTGTGAACTCAGCAAAGAGTCATCGCTCTAAGACATAATTGTTAACACAAACACCATAAAGAATTATAAAATTTTGCCAAGTTTCATTTACACCTTTACAAGAAAAAATATATGAAACAAGGCCAACCACAAAAGCTATTAATTACTAGAGAAAAAAAAAAAAAAAAAAAAAAAAACGTTGTTGATAAGAGTAGAATCACCGACCTAGCTAGCTACAAGCATTCAAATAACAAGAAATCAATATAATTGATTGTGTAACATTCAAATACTTTCTACCCAAAATTAAATTACCTTAAATAACATATGTAGCAGTAAGTTTCCATAGATACTCAGCCTAACTCGCATTTGACTTCATCAATCTCTAGTTGACTGTAGGGTTTTATTCCGCCAAATTAATGGTTATTGTGAAATATGTTAATTTTTATAAATTGTTATCTTCAACTATTAATAATAAATGCCAATATATATTTTCCAAAATAGAGTCATTGCCAATATTATTGTCAATGATGTCTCGCATATATTTCATCACATAACACACGGTGCTAGGTTGTTGAGGACACTAAAAAAAGAGAATAATTTAAGTTTATAAAAAATAATCATTAAAACTACAACATATTTGAATTAAAGACTAAAGTTCCTTACTTTGATCATTTTCCATAAACAAATTTTTTGACCATTCATTCCATATGTAGAATTAAACGCTCTTAGTCTACATAAAGAAATAAAAGACACGTAGACATTAGTAACTCATATAATGAAAATAACAAGTAAAAAAGTAAAATTTCATAACTTATCAATTCACAAATCGAAGAAATAACCTTGCTTCTCTTACAGATCAATAACAACCAACGTCCAATGTTTCATGCTTACAAGATGTTGGACGGGTGATTTTCGTCTCATGGGTAGTTTCGAGATAACTCTCCCGAGACAATCCTCCTTCAACCTTGAATTTGTTTGGTTATGGGAGACCAAAAGCAAATATGGCAAAAGACAAAACAAACACAAAAATCGACAAAGAGCTTTTAATGTGGTTCGGCGGAGTTAATCCAGCCTACGTCCACAGGCATAAAGTAGATGAGGTTATTTTATTACCAAACCGAGCTCGACCGACCTGTTTAGGGACAAGTCTAATAGTAACCAAGCAGTTGGTTATTCTTTGAGTTTCTTACAAGTAGTAATAGAATGAAAATTTGTCCAACCCTTACAAATGAGATCACCCTCTCCTTATATACTAATGGATATACAATACTGTTCTCATATCTTTGTGATGCCAGCACTGCAGGTCTGCAGGTTTCCGATGATTTGACAAGCTCTCTTCCTCAATCTGCCATCGCCAAAAGCAAAATCTACTCTCTAATTTCCCGTCACATCACGCCGTAGAAGTACATTGTCACGTCTTTTCATTAATGATGCCAGCCTGTTAGATTTCGAATATGAAAGTTGATTTCAAAGGGAAAAGTCCAAACTATCCTGATCACCCGTCGGTTATAGAGCGTCAGCCATTAAACTTGCCGAACACCTCGATTGTTCCCGCCCTGATCCATAATATCTGAGCTCATCAACTTGTTTCAGGAGGTAAGATAACATCAAACCGAGCCGCCGGTCTGCTATGGTCGGCCTCGGTTCTGATGTTGTCGGTCTATGAAATCTGCGCCAGTTTCGAGGAAGAAGTGCTCAGATTCTCTTACTGCCTGAGAACTTACCAATACGTCTGGACGTCTGATTCTCTAAAAATGGAAGTTTCCTCTTTGCCCTCGCCGAACTGTTTGAATATCTCAGTTGCAAAAATCCCCATCAACACAAAAATTTATCATTTGCATATTATATACGTTAATAAATTGGAACTACATATTAAATTTAAATGTACAACCTCTAATTCACAATAAGGAAATATGATAAGTTGTTTTGGTTTGACCGACTCCATAAGGGCTCCAATCATTTTTACCATTTTCCTCCTAGTTATGGGTACTCAGTTAAAAAAAATTGGATCAGCAAACCAACATTTCTTATGCAAATTTTGATTCTTCAATTTATCAAATAGAAGAAGCCTATAGTATAGGATATAAGAAAAAATTAATAACATGTAGTTCACATCTATAAATTACAATAACATAAATTTAATATAAGAGATCACCTCATATATATAAAACCTTTATGACACTGACTGATATTTGTTCAATTCTACAAAATTCATCAATATCTTCTTTACCAAATTTCTGGATCAATATTTAATAAAATGGATTGGTCTATCTGCATAAAAGTTTTTGCGAATACAAACACACTGTTTACAATATGAAGCATCTCTGGGATCATATAACATGAGATCCAATATTTGATACCTTATATTAACAAGAGATAATATTGGTTAAACATGTTTAAAATATTGATAATTACTTCACTATCATGTGTAATAACAAACTGTTTAGGCCAAGCTACAATTGACTCAATGGCATCCCTTACAAGTACAAGCTCATTAACAGGCCAAGGTAATTATTATTATTATTATTATTTTTTAATCGCAATTTCAACTGACACACGTACATCAGTGGATGCAAGTGGTATGCCATGCATAGTTGAATTTGAATTATCCAAACACTAATTTACAAGGAATATTCTACAATATAAATGTACATAGTAAAAATATAGTAATATTAAATGAAAAAAAATAGTATGAGTAATTGAACTTACCTTTGATAACTTTTCAATTGGCCAAATTTTTGATCCTGTCTTTCAACTTACTCTGAACAACTATCTCTGTCAGATTGTGGACGAGCTGATTGGACGTTACAAGACATTTCCTTTATTAATTTATCTTTAAATTCTTTTATTCTTTTAAAGATGATCATTTCTACTTTCTCAAAAATTATATTATGTTTCAGATGTATATGTTATCTCTTTCACAACAGTTGAGTCCCACACCGAAACATGATATACCACCTCCCACTTTCTCGGCAATAATATAATCAAAGTTCATTATTGCGGATTTACGTTTAGCCCTACCAAAGTTCGACGTTAGACTCGCCTCGGATAGTCTTAGCTTTTATAAGGCTTTGTTCAAAATGTCCTTACTAGGTTGAAATGAAATTTCTCCATTGTTAACTTGTTTCCTCAATTCAACATGCAATAAGAAAATTAGTATTTGTTTTCAATACATAAGAATTTTACTATTCATAAACTTACTATAAACTTTAATATTTATATACTAACAATTTTTCAGCCAATACGTTAACAATCTCTTATCTAAATTCACCATTCTTTGTTTGCCGTCCACGAATCCACAAGTCTTCGCGGGGAACGGAATCATAATTACCAGTTTTCTGTTGTTACGAAATATAAACAATCTGTTCAGAAAAAACATACAGTGTAAATTAAAATAATTTAAGAACAATAAAAGATAGATGAAATACCATTTCTTACTCCATTCCAACATATATAGCCCTTTTTAGAAATGGTTTGGTTTATCGTGAGATTGTTGTGCCCTCCGTCTGAGATTCACTGTAAATATACACCATTAAATCATTATACATTAACACAAAAATTAATGTATAAATATAAATATTGAATGAAATATGACTAACTAACCTTAAATCTTTTACAATCCAAATGTGATAAGACACGAGTTTGATGCTCGCACCGACTCTCATTCAGAAAAAAATATGCCATGTATTGTACCATTTGGACATTCCTAAATATTTAATGACCCGTCCCCAATAATCATGATTACTGAGGGTCCAATTCAATATTTTTAAATAATGGCACGATCCCCATATTAGGCTTAGTCATTTTGTAAACGAGCGGTCTTTGTCTTTCAAAGATGGAATAAAATTGAGGTAGCCAAGGTTTACCTTTAGCATATGAGAGAACGAGCTTGTGTATCCCCTGTTGATACATAAGCTAAGCTACACTTAGGGTAGATATTGACTTATCGTGTGTGTGGGAGAAATAAGATTGGAAGGATTATGCTGAATGAATGAAACCTCGCACCTCATGCATGTCATGCATATATGCATACATGCATCCCATGCATCATGTTAAGTCTTTGTGATTGCAGCCATCATAGTAGAGCGTTGGGTTAGAGAGAAAGGAAGGCTAGTAAAGAAGACGATCCCAAGCAACACAAAAATGACAGGTGAAGACAACTCTCGTGTAGACCAATAGGAAACCACAATGAACAAATTAGAAAAAAACTGTAGACCTTGATCAATGTCATGCCCAATCAGACTGCAAGGGGTGAGGCTAGTGAGGAGCCTCAAAATAGGACAATTGACGAGATCATTGCTATGGATAAGGATGAAGAGGGAGTGGCAGAATATACCATTGAGAAAATGGCCAATTCGCGGGCCGAGGCCGAGCTGCAAAAGTTAAAAGAACAAATGGAGTCAGTTACTCAAAAGATTAAGGGTAAACATGAAGACCTTCTAGATTATGGCACAATGGCTTTCAAAGAACAACTGCATGTCGAGTTTAAAATGCTTGATATGGCCAAAATCGACTAGAACGGAGAGCATAAAGTACACCTTCGTCAATATGTGTCCATGATGAGTGCTACTGGCTTGCCTGAACGTCAAGTTCTTAAGATGTTTGATATGTCACTTAAAGGAGCACCGGTGGTATGGTACCACAGTCTAGAAAAGAAAATAAATGATGATTGGAGATACCTGGTCGAAGCCTTCTTTAGTCAGTACGTCATAAACACATAGGTCCAAAGAAAGCTTCAAAGAATACATGGACCATTGGAGGAGCCAACTATTGAAGATGCAAACTAGGACCTCAGAAAAAGGATCAAATAAAGATGATCATCAAGGGCACCAAGCCCTTCATCTATAACAAGTTGAGTAGGATGACCTCCAAAATTTCGGACTTTCGATAGTTGAAGGAGACTATCATAGACATATAAGAATAAGAAGTAAAGTACAAGAAGTTCTACGGGTGAGGGCAATATAAGAAAAATAATGGAGATGGCTCAAAAATAGCAGAAGTTAACACTGTCCAGAAGCGACATTTTTTCGACTTATAAATGCCACTATCTAAAGTTTTAGCTCAGCTTGAGAAACAAGTCCCACTTAAGCCTTTGGAGCCTAGACGACTACTAAACCCAATCCCCATTACCAAACTCAATCCCCATTACCAAACTCAATCCCCTGCCACATGAACTTGAATCAATACTACCACTTCCACTAAGAGAAGAGCCATGACACAGACAATTGCCTTCGCTTCAGGTGTGGGACATAGAAATCGGTGACGCTGCCCGGGCTCGCGGCCCGGTCGGGAGTACGGAGTAGCCCGCGGGGGACTAAACTGGAGAAATAAATGGAGTCGCTACCCAGTGTGAACTAGGAAATGATTTAAGGCCGCACTCACCCCTCGCAAGGGAAGACCTCAAACCGTTGGGTTCGGAATGGTCCCTTATTTATGCCAATTGTAATGAATGGATTTATGCAATAATATAACCAAGTCTTATGCAACGCATACAAGATAATTCAAATGACATACAAGTTTGCACACCCATAAACATAAATGTAAGTGAAAGCAAATGCATAATTCTAAAAAATATGTTAATCAGAGAAGTGCGGCAATGACAATAGATCGTTAACAATAGCGACAAATACTTAAGCACGCGAGGCAGAAAAGAATAACTAAAGAGACAAGCATGCATAAAACTTGATAAAGGAATATGTCCAGTGTGAGCGTATTCGTTAGTGTTCGGAAACGCGTTCGAACAGTAAACAGAATGCACGCATTCGAGTAGCGTTCGAAAATGTGTTCGAACGGGATAAGCCCGAATGCATGTTCGAGTAGCGTTCATAAACGCGTTCGAATGGACTGAGGCAGAATGCATACGTTCGTGTAGCGTTTGATAACACGTTCGAACGGGATCACAAAAAATGACATCTATAATCACATACACACATGCATGAGTATTAACTACCGTCCATTCGGATTCAGCTACGGAATTTACGTCTGGGTTTCCATCCGATATACCACGAGAGGCAACACTCAATCATCAACCCAATATAGACAGACATAACATACGATAATGCATATAACCATAAATAACCGAAGGGACAAACATGCGAAATAACAAGGAAAATAAATAACACAAAATGAAAATGCGGAACAATAAAACAACAATAAATGTAAATTAAATGCGAAATAATAAAAGACTAATAATACGAAGTAAATGCGGAATAATAAATATGTGACCAAAGAATTTGGCTGTTTTCAATGTAGGACTTCGCATGCCCGGTTGGACGTATTCCACGTCCAACCAAGCATGCCGTGTCCGGGACGACAAAATAAAAATATAACAAATGGTGCCCTCAGGTCTTACCTTTTAAGTCGCTTCTTGGAAGTGTGTTACGTCGTCATTGGAAAGGTTAATGCTCCGTAACTTTTTCGGTTCGCTAGTTCAATATTTTCCTTCGTTGTTTCGCTGTTTTGGGCTGCTATTTCTCTGTTTTGCTGCTGTTCTTGGTCGCTATTTTGGCTTACTATTTCGACTGTTTTCTCATTCGGTTAGGTGTGTGTTTTGGCAGTTTTTGTTGGCTTTGATGGCTTGCTTTTTGTGGTAGGAAGGTTGTTGTTTCACGTGTCTGTGTAGGGCTTATGGTTTATTGTTTGCTGGTCGGTGGAGGGTTATTGGTTTGAAGAGTTTAGGGGGGCTTGTTGTTGTTGGTTTGGCCTGTACGTATTGTCGGTTTGGTGGGGCTTATTTTGTGGTGTTAGTCGGTTGAGAGAGTGTGTGTCAAGTGGCTGGTTTGTGTTTGTTCTTGTAGTCGGTTTGGTGGGCAGTCACTGAAGTTCACATGGGGGGCATCTATTAGCAGTGTGTGCGTGTGGACTGGTTAGGGTTGTGAATGGCGTGAGTTAGGGTTTGTTTCTCGGTGGAGGGGGTGTTTGTGGCTTGCTGGTGGTTGTTTGTTCACACGTTCTTTTAGTTTCTTTTGTCGCTAGTTCTCTGGTTTTATTTGTTCATGGTTTTGAAGAAGGAAAAAAAGAGGGACGCCTAGGGTTAGTGATGATTGCCGAGTGAGAGGTTTAAGGGCTTGTGGATGGTATTGTCTTCACGTGAGTGTCTTTGTCTAGGTGGCTTAGGGGTTTCTGTTTCGTCGGTCAGTGGGGTAGTTTGTTGTTTATGTGATTTGGTTTTGGCTGTTGGTGATAATCATGCATGCGTTAATGGTCTGCGTGTGGCTTGCTGATTTGTATGGTGAGGTTGGCTTTGTTTTTAGCTTGTGTGTGTCGGTACTAAGGGCTGTGTGTGTTAGGTAGGGTGTGTGCGTGGCTTTGGTGTGTTTGTAGAGTGTGTGAGGAATAAGAGAGAACCGAGATGAGAGGGGCGTCAGTGGTAGAGAGAGGAGGGGGCTGCCGAAAGCTGTGTGGGGAAGATAATGGAGGCGTCCAGATAGAGGGTAGGCTGCTGAGTGATTAATGAGGGAGGGGGGCTTCCGTTTTAGGGTTTTCTGTTTGTGAGTTTCAGTGTGCGTTAGGGAGGGGCTGCGTGAGGTGTAAGGGTTGGTGCAGGTTATTTTGAGTAGGCATAGTGGTAGTTTGTGATGAATCCGAGTATGAAGAAGGCAGTATGGTTTGTTACTGCCGAGAGAGAGGATGAGTGAAGATGGGCGAGAGGTAGAAGATGAGTCTGTCTTAGGGTTTTTGTGTTGTTTTCGAGTGAGAGAGAGTCAAAGGGAGAGAAGGCTGTTGAGGGAAGGCTAGGTTTTTCTAGAGTTTGTTTTTTTATTTATTTGGCCGTGAGTTTGATGGGAAGAAGAGAGGGGATATGTTTAGTTTTAATGGTCTTTATATAGTGGTGAATTAGGGTTAGGGTTTCTTGGTTGTGTTATGGTTTTGGATGGGTGCGTATGGGCTTTGGATGGGTGCGGGGGTTTTGGGCCAAGATTAAAGTTTGAAACAGGAATTGACTAAGTGAACCTGCGGCTAACTAGCGAATTTAAATTTGACGAGCTATTAACTTTAGAATTTTCCCTTCCGGCGTGCGTTTCCCGCGACTTCCGCAACCTATCGAGTAGTGCCTCCATACTAGGCTCATCATCGGGCATTATGTAAAAATGCAGTGTCTACATCAGACATAGGATCTAGAACCAAATCGATGCTGGATGAATTAAAGACTCTGAAGGAACCCCGACCATGCAGTAATTCGGTCCCAGATCATCGCATATGCATCTTTACTTTTCGTTATATAATGACTCAATTTTTTTAAAAAAAATGGTTTTGCACAATTTCTCGTCTCTTGATAAGAATGAGCATGTCCGAGTTTTGAAAGAAGTTTCAACTTTGGAATTTCAAAAAATTTGTGCACTAAAGCCTGAACTTAGAATTGTAAAATACACTTAGAAAGAATTTATGCTGGCACAACTTGTAGAATGGTCGAAGTACTTGACATTCATTTGAGCTCTTTGACAAGGCTAAGAGCAAGGCGACATTAGGTTAAAGAGATGACACAAACAAACAAATAAAGAAAAAGAGAAAAGAAGAAGAAGAAGAAAAATGGAAAAAGAAAAAAGAAAAAAAAGAGCCAAAAAATGAAATAAGAGGGAAAATGATAAATCCCATAAAATCTACTCTGTTGTTTGAAGTGTTTAGTAACCAAGGGTATCGTGAACCCGACAAATACTTTCACGTCAAACGAAACTCAAATACTGAGTATGAAAGACAACTTAAGTTGGTGAAGTTATTGAGTACCCATGCGTCAAAATACAGTTTGAAGACTTAAGGAAGCTAGGGATGAACTCTAAATAAGATAAACATTTGAAAAATCATGTTGATCATTCACTAAGTGTTAGATTACCTTGGCCAATGAGAAGATGAAAAATGAACTAAAGTACTAGTACTCGTCTACACTTAGCGCCAGCATAAACTGATCTGAGTAGCACGTAATGTTTGGTAAATGAAACACACACACTTGGAAAAGCAATCGAAATATGAAACCTTAATTGAAATTAAATTTTTGGATTTGGACCATGCCTAAATTTTGAAAGAGATGAAGTTTTAGGAAAAGCATTTGAGAACATACGAAAAGTCATTACATGATAAAAGGATTTGGAAAGCAAATTTAATAATTAAAGAACCCTGAGGAGAAACCTGGATGAAAACAAGAGAAAACCTGATGAAATCTCTGCCGTAAAATCATAACAACTCATGCACTCTCTCATGCCGAAGAACGACATATAGTTAGAGATCATTTGCATTTGCATACATGCATGCATACATACATACATGCATACATACAAATAGTAATTCTTTTACAGACAATTTGACCAAACGCCAGCCTCCAAGAAGTAGAGCAAGGCATAGAACGCTCAATGGCAGTCAAAAGTCGAAGCCTCAAAGACAAAGAGCACCCGACAATTCAGAAGGACGAGATACTAGAGGTGAGGCCCTCTTAATAAAAGAATACTATGGGTGAAGCCCGCATAAAAATACTGGGGGCAGAGACCTGTTGGGGTTTTGGGTGGCAATTCGGGTAAATACAGCGGAACACGGAAAATCAAAATTTTCCGATTTCAATAATTTTTCTTGGGTAATTAAAATAAACTAATTTATTTTAATTATTCAATACTTAAAAACTGAAATTTTTACATAAAAATCAGATTTTTCAGTAATTACCGTTTAACCTCAAAACTTTGTATTTTTATCATTTTAGTCCTAAATTGTCAAATAAAATTCTAATTGATTCCAAATCAATCCAAAAATGATTTATACATGTCTAATACATGAAAATAAACTTTGAAACTCAAAGAAACTGATTTTCCAGAAATTACCGAATGGTCCCCATATTTTTAAGAATTTGCAATGTGGTCCTTTTTGTTCAAAACATGTCAAGATCAAATCCAAAATTTTCCAAATTTAATATACATCATATATACATCAAATTACATCACATATATGAAAATTCACAAAATTGGAGTGGGTTATGAACTCTAATTTTACAATTTCAACAAATAGACAAATTAATACCAAATTAATTAAATTCAACACTTTAATTCAATTCCCACAACACCAAACAAGTCTCACCATCATTAAACAACTGAAGAACAATTATAGGTCATTTATGAGTGGCTAAGTAACTCTAGAATGACAATTAACCATCAAATGGAAAAAGAATACAAATAAACTAGTTTCATGCATTCTTTAAACATATACAGACTTCCATCTTTATATAAAGCTCCCAATCATCAAAATACATCCACAAGAAAGTAGAGGAAAAACTAAGCTACACATATTGAAGCCTAGGATCTTAGAAACAAACTTCATAAAGAAGAAAGTAAGAAAAAACTTACCAAATTTCCAAAAAAATCCAAGCTTTTCTTCTTTCTTTCTATTTTTCCTATGTTTCTCTCTTTGTATTTGATTTTTAGGGTTCTTAGATTATGAAACAAAAAAGAAAACCATCCTTATATATTTTTCTTGAATGACCAAAAAAGCAAGAAAAAATATAGGCCAAGTGTTTTATTTTTATTTCATTAATTAATTGGAAAATGATTTAATGGAAATTTATGGTAATAAATCATCAAATAATTTGATGTTTATCATAAATAATCCAATTAAATCATGCCATTTAAAACCAATCAAAATTGGCCAAAAAATCCAATCCAATCAAATTTAGCCATTTAGCTTACTTTATTAAAGTAAACTAGATATTAATTATTTAATTAATTTAATTATTCAACATTTGAATAATCAAATAATTAAATACAAATATCTCAAATATATGTATTACATTTACATTAAATAATCAAAATACATCTATTAATAATAAATGTCAAATATCACAATTCGACATTTAATAAATGGCCGAAAGATCTCAAACACATGTATCTTCGTTTAACCGTTAAACGACTTATAAATAATCAATATTATTTATAAAAGTTGCCCTAGTACCATACGAGTATATCTCATTAGTGAGACTCTCTAGGTTCAGGCATATCCGTCACGAAATCTAATTTCGTGTCCATAATCTACCCACCCATAAATTATGACGAACACGGATAAAATCTCTGAACCATACAGGTCAAGGTCACTGCATACGTATAATCCTTTCGTCACGGGTATCTGGATTATCCCAGAGATATAGATATAAACGTCAAATCTCTTTAGGTATAATCTCGTCGACGATTCTATTAGCAATCTCTTAAATAACACTTAGAACTGATTTCTACAGTGTAACACAGGCCCATGGATTTAACGGATTACTAATTCCATAATGGATACTTATGCTCTGTACACAGAACTGACGGATCCTATCTTGATACGCACATGATATCCTGAGGATCAGTCCACACCCAACGAACTGACGGAGGTCTGATCTAAATAGATCGGTGACGTGACTGCCATCAAAGTGTTGAGGATACCTCATACATCCAAAGTGGTATCTCAAGTTGAAGGATCACTATGCTCACTCAACCTGAGAAGATTCTTATTGACGTTGGTGTACCATCTATTAAGAATCTTCAGTGAGTCATTCAGTGCTTATCGGATATAAACACCTATGTGTCTGTGTATATGAGTTTCCCGAGACTCATGGTTCATTGAAAAACCATTAGAATCGAACATTCCAATATACGGAACGTACCGGTCTGAACAGGTTTACTTACTGACCAAGTAATTGTAAACCTTGACCGGGAACAATTAAAGAATGATACTGTTATGATACTGTTGCGACGCTTTTGTAATTGTATCATAACCAATCATTCTATGGTCATTTACGTCTTTACCATATAATAAAAGAATTTATATTATAGAAACTGTTTATTTTATTCATTAATAAAATATATACAAAAGTATTT
The DNA here is from genome assembly GCA_019454045.1 of Zanthoxylum bungeanum. Classification (NCBI taxonomy): domain Eukaryota; kingdom Viridiplantae; phylum Streptophyta; class Magnoliopsida; order Sapindales; family Rutaceae; genus Zanthoxylum; species Zanthoxylum bungeanum. Next base: position 109,489 of record SKCR01032161.1, read on the forward strand.
ACAGGGAAATACATCAGAAATTGACGCTCATAGCACCAACCCTAACAAAATCTCCCACTTGCTCTAGTGCCAATATCGATTGTATCTAATACCCATCGACTCTACATGCTTATCAAATAACTTCGGAGGTATGGCCTTCGTGAGCGGGTCTGCTACATTATCTTCACTGGGAACTTTGCACACGACAATGTCACCTCGCGACACAATCTCTCGAATAATGTGGTACTTTCGTTCCACATGCTTTGACTTTTGATTCGCCCTCGGTTCCTTTGCTTTCGCAATAGCACTAGTATTATCAGAGTATAACGGTATCAAATTCTCGATACTCGGGATAACTTCCAGTTCTGTGATAAACTTCTTAAGCCAAACAGCTTCTTTTGCAGCTCCAGAAGTAGCAATATATTCTGCTTATGTGGTGGAATCAGCTGTAGACCTCTATTTGAAACTTTTCCAACAAACTGCACCTCCGTTAAGGGTAAATATGATCCTGATGTAGACTTTCTATTATCGGGATCCGATTGGAAATCAGAATCCGTGTACCCATTAACCTGTAGTTCATTTCCTCCATAAATAATAAACTTATCCTTAGTACCTTTAAAATACTTCAGGATATGTTTAACAGCCATCCAATGGTCATTTCCTGGATTGGATTGATATCTACTGGTTACACTAACCGCGTAGCTAATATCAGGCTTCATACATAACATGGCATACACAATGCTACCCAAACATGAAGCATAAGGCTGATTAGACATTCTAATCTTCTCATCTTCTGTTTGTGGACACATCTTCTTCGAAAGTTGAATGCCATGTCTGAACGGTATATTTGCTGTCTTACAGTTAGCAAAATTATACCGTTCTAAGATCTTATCTATGTACGTTGATTGGGATAACCCAATAAACTTTCTTTCTCTATCCCTATAGAGCTTTATACCCAAGATATAAAAAGCTTCACCCAGGCCTTTCATGGAGAAATTCTTACAGAGGTAAGCTTTGACGCCTTGCATCATACCTATATCATTCCCAATGATTAGGATGTCATCAACATAGAGAATCAAAAATACTATCATACTCCCACTGGCTTTCAGGTACACACAAGATTCTTCCGTATTTTTGAGAAAACCAGACAATCTAATAATCTCATGGAATCGAAGATTCCAACTTCGCGAAGCTTGTTTAAGCCTATAAATGGACTTCTTAAGCTTACAAGCCATGCATGAGGTTTCGCTGGATACAAAACCCTCTGGCTGTTCCATATAGATTTATTCACAAGAAACCCATTTAGAAAAGCCATTTTGACATCCATTTGCCAAATCTCATAATCATGGTAAGCAGCAATAGACAATAAAATCCTTATGGACTTTAGCATCGCAACTGGAGAAAAATTTTCATCGTAGTCGACACCAGGTCGCTGCATGTAACCTTTAACTACCAGTATGGCTTTAAGGGTTTCAATCTTTCCGTCAGGCCCATGCTTTCTTTTGTAAACCCATTTACTACTGATAGGAACAATTCCTTCAGGAAGAGGAACCAAGTCCCAAACTTGATTATGATGCATAGAGTCTAACTCTGATTTTATGGCCTTTTGCCCTTCGCGGAGTCGATGTCAAACATCGCTTCTCTATAAGTATAAGGGTCAGTCTCTTCAACTAAAAGAACATCTAGACTATTTTCTTGTATCAAATACAAGCGTTCAGGAGGTCTAGACACCCTTTGGGACCTACATAGTGTATGTGTTGAAGGCTCTTCATCTATTTGAACTTCAGGTTCCTCCAATGGTTCGTTGGTTCCAGGTTATACTTCACCAAGTTCAACCTGTCTATGATCACCTCATTCAGACAAAAATTCTATCTCTAGAAATTTTACGAAGCAAGCTACGAACACATTTCGATGCTCGGTATCATAGAACAAATATCCTTTCGTATTTGAAAGACATCCAACAAACCTAAACTTTTTCCATCGAGGCAAAAACTTATCTTGCTGAGCCATCCTGACATAGGCAGGACAACTGTGGGACACAGAAACTGACGACACATGCTGTTCTAGGCTCGCGGCCTACTCGGGAGTACGGAGTAGCCATGGGGGACTAAACTGGAGAATAATGGAGTCGCCACCCGGTGTGAACCGGGAAAATGAGATTTAAGGCCGCACTCACCCCTCGCAAGGGAAGACCTCAAACTGTTGGGTTCGGAATGGTCCCTTACTTATGTCACTTGTAATGAAAGGATTTATGTAATAATTTAATCAAGCTTAAGTAACACTTATTTCCAGGAGTATCATGCTTCTAAATTCACATATACAAAATAAAACTTACACCTAAATTTACATATATTTCACATCTAAGATTGCATGCTTGAAAGTACATCAAAGTAGCAACGAACATACAACTTCATTGGCATATTGTATTCATGAAAACACAAGCACACACATTAACCACACAAGCACACATGTGAGCACTTTTCCAAGTGATATGTGGAATTGTATCCCAAGTACAGACCGCACTACCGTCCATTCGGAATCGGCTACGGAATTTATGTCTGGGTTTCCATCCGATATACCACAAGAAATAATACTCAAATGCTATCATGACATGGATATATGAATTGTAATACGTTAAGCCAAGACTAAGGTAAATGATGCAACCAATGGAATAAACACGCTTTTCATTATGATGGGTACAAAGATAAAAATGACTATATGAAATTTAGTATGTCCGATTGAACATATCTTGCATTCAACCGAACACACATCAACCGGTGCGGCAAAGCATCGTGGTAAAGGATTTTAACCCCTCCAAATAAGGGACCTTTCATCACACTTACTAAGCCCATGCACTCGATTGCATCATGCATACAAGGAATTAAAAACAATAATATCAAACTTAGGATGTCTGATTGAACATATCTTGCATTCAACCGAACACACATCAACCGGCGCGGCAAAGCATCGTGGTAAAGGGTTTTAACCCCTCCAAATAGGGGACCTTTCATCGCACTTACTAAGTCATGCGCTCGATTGCATCATGCATACAAAGAATTAAAAATAATAATATCAAACTTAGTATGCCCGATTGAACATATCTTGCATTCAACCGAACACACATCAACCGGCGCGACAAAGCATCGTGGTAAAGGATTTTAACCCCTCTAAATAGGGGACCTTTCATCGCACTTACTAAGCCCATGCGCTCGATTGTATCATGCATAAACAAGTAACATGCATAATTCAAATGACGAAAAATAAATAAACCAAAGCAACATAAAACAAAAGAGGGTGCCGTTTACTCAAGCGGTACGTGGAGTTGTATCCCGAGTACAGATCATACTACCATCCATTCAGAATCGGCTATGAAATTTATGTTCGGGTTTCCATCCGATATACCGCGAGATTTGACACATCTTTCATTTTCTTCCAAAGCCAAAACATACAATATCTCATAATCCATGCATATTTATCTACTCAAGGGCCACAACATGCATTTCAACATAACAATCATGCAAGCAATACTCAATAAATAATACAAATAAAACAGAAAAACGAATGTGGAAAATACCCTCAGGTCTAACCTTTTATGTCGACTTTCGAACTCGCGTTTCACGGCCGTCGGAAGGGCTATCACACCGCAACTTTTCTGGTTCACTAGTCTGCGTTTTACCTCGTTGTTTTGCTGCTCAAGCTACTGTTTTGACTCCATTTTGCTGTTGTTTCCTCACGGTTTCGCTGCCGTATTATTGGTCACTGTTTCAGGTGTATAGGGGACTGTTTTGGGTTATTTTCACGGGATATTCCATGGATTGGTTCACTCTCGGTTTGCTCACTGTTTTGGGGTGATTTGTTCACTGGTTTTGTGTCGGTTTAAGGGCTAATTTAACACTGTCCAGAGGCGTTTAAGGGCTGTGTGGCATGGGCAGATTTGTGAAGCTTATGGAAGTGTAGGGCTGATCGGTTGTGAAGGTGAGTGTAGCTTTGGTTTTTGAAGGGCGTGAAAAGTGATCAATACGCAGTGGGCGTGGGGATCATGTGTGTAAGGGCTTCGTATGTGGCAGCTCAGTTTGTGGGTTCAATGTGAAAGGGGCTGTGTGGCAGAATGGGTGGAGAGTTATATGGTGCTGTGATGTGGCTTGTGGAGAGAGGGGCTGAGTGCGTTTGAAAATGGCTGTTGTGTGGCTGACGAAGTAGGGGCAGTGTGTTGAAGGGGCGAAGGTGAGGCAGTTTGTTAATTGTGTTGTGTTTATGGCGTTGAAGGGCTGTGTGGCATGGGCAGATTTGTGAATCTTATGGACGTGTAGGGCTGATCGGTTTGTGAAGGAGTGAGGCTATGAGTGGTGCGTTAGGCGTAGCCTGAGTGGCTGAGTGCTTTACGTTGATTGTCTGGCTGTGGCCTGAAAAGGCAGGGGCTGATGAAGGCCTTTATGCGTGAGGAAGATAAGAGTATATTAGGGTTTATCGTGGCTTGTGATTGTTTGAGTGAGGGTTAGGTGGCTTTGACGTGTGCATGCGAGAGGGATGAGGGCTGTGTGGGTGCTGGGTGTCACGGACCAACTTTTTCCTTAACGGAAAAAGGGCTCGTGCGGCACTTATACGGTCGCGTCCCGCATAAGTCAGCCTACCCGGAACCTCCGTCCCTAATTTCCCATTGTTGGGGAGGGAACAGACCCATAATTTTATTGATTTATGAAAGCTCACAAGCTATCTCAATGCATACTCTTGCGGGCCCGTACAACACCGGGACCCGGTACTCGAATAGCACAACCGGATATAAAATATGGCATTTTTCCGCCAACTCAATCTCGACAATCCATCATTGTCCCAACGTTGTCTAAGGGCGAGAGGGTTCACGGCTAAAGCCCCAAGACCACCGAAGCCCCCTTGGCCACACCCAAGGTTCACCTAGGCTTCCCCCCCTAAGGAGGTTTTAAAGACATTGCACATGTCTCACCAGTATACACACCTAGCGCTTGAGTTGTCACACCCCCCTCTAAAATCTATCTTAAGAGGAGTTTTCAGGAACTCTTCCGGGCATCCAGTAAGCCACCATATAAGCGACTTTGGGTTAAAATCTCGTCCCTAAACGAGCTCGTCTTGATGGGTTTCCACAACACCCCCACTTTAGCGGAAAAGACCCAAAAGTGGGCCTACTGCCAAAATCTCCCGACAAATCTCAGAATCCAACTCTGGGGCTGATATTTTCCC